>JASPKP010000137.1:37500-47500 GCA_030674155.1 Stramonita haemastoma
CACTCAGACAGCAACTATTGTTATCTGCACACCAACTCGTTCTAACACTTTTAGTTGGGCAGTGGGAGAGAAAAGAAGGCAGAGGCCGAAAAACTGACCAAACCAGCATCACTCTCACCTCCTCTCACCCCCCAGTGTCAGAGTCAAAAGCCAGTTGCACCAATGTCAACATTTGCAACGCGAGAATAGCTTAAAGTCTCTCTTAGTCCCAGTCAAACAGCGCTATTTTTGCACCAAGGTAAGTAGCTCCTTACACAGTAGCCTACCAGACTTACAGGCCTAAAGGCACATAGCTGGCGTGGAACGGCCAGATTTCTGGGAGATGTGATATAACACAGATGTCTGTCTACCATATGTGGCCGTCTACAAATTAGCCTAAAACAGATGTCTGTCTACCATATGTGCCGTCTACAAATTAGCCTAAAACAGATGTCTGTCTACCATATGTGGCCGTCTACAAATTAGCCTAAAACAGATGTCTGTCTACCATATGTGGCCGTCTACAAATTAGCCTATCTGTAGGTCTAGAGGTCTGTGGTTCTAATTATTTTGTTGCTGTTATGATACTGATGGTCAGTGCACAAAGTACTTGTAAATCTCTTTATGTACTTCTCTTTTAACAATATAACTAACATTACTTTTCAACACAAAGATTCAAGGTAGTAATTATTCAATAAAACCAAAAAGCACACTTGACATTTTAGGTAGGTGTGTGCGCACGCATGTGCACACACACACATACACACATGCCACACGCACGCACGCTCGAGCACGCACGCACACTCACACACACCACAGAGAGAGAGACAGAGAATGAATGCTGTCATTGAAATTTAATTTTAGATACGAGGACATACCTATGGCAATGTGCTTTTCCTAAGCTTTTTTTCTTTCTTTTCTTTCTTTCGTTTTGTTTGTTTGTTAATTTGTTCTTCACTACATGAATAGAAAGGTAACCAGAGGATGGAAGACAATCACAAAAAATCCCTAAACCACTCTTACACTGAATGTGGTATGCACACACACAGAGCACCCACGCACGCACGCACGCACGCACACACACACATGCACACATGCACACACACACACATGCACACACACCACACACACACACACACACAACACACACACACACACACACACACACACACACACACACACACACTTAACACTAACACTAACACAACACATACTAACACAGATATAGGGCCTATATGCTCTACACACGAAGCAGACCACGAACACTGAATAACACAAGTGAGGAACTTCAAAATGTTAAATTTACTCCTTACAGATCGGTCTACTGCACCATTCTTTCACAGATTAATGCATGTATTTTGAGCAATTCCAACCAGTCATTCACATTCAGATATAAACACTTGTTTAGGTTTTATGAAAACTTTTGTCACATTAATCCAGAAAGCTGGGTTTCTCAAATACAGAGAAATAGTAGGGAGCCTGAGCCAGCCTGCCTGCTGTGCTATGGAATTTCGCTTACAGTGTAGCCGAATGGAATGGATAGGGTCCGCCACAGAATAACAGAGCCAGCATTGTGCAAACTAAAGGGTCAGATTTTGGGAAGGGTAAACTGCCGTGTCTGCCATATAAGGGAAAATGCATTGCGCTGCCATTAAGCACCTGACAAGTCAGGCCCAGCAGATCTGATTTCAGCATGGGAGAGAATTGTTATCTTTTAAGTCTTTCTGGAAAAAAAGGTAGGAGAATGGACCAAGAAGGCAGAAAATAGATCAGAAGGAGGTGACAGGAAGAAAATGAGCTAGGCAGAAACAAAGGGAGGGATAGAAAAGAGGGAATTCCTTGCACAGAATTTCCAGAAAGTGGGGATGTTATTCATACTGACAGACTCAATTCAATATCATATACAGAGCAATACAGCACAGCAGGGCACAACATCTCACCATAACACAACATCACACACCACAGTACGGTATGTGCACATTCAGACATGCCACAGAACAGCATACCACATAACCACACATAAGACCACAACACAGAGCAGCACAGCACAACACAGTATAATAATAATAATAAATGGAATTTATATAGCGCTATATCTTGCAAAACAAATCAAAGCGCTTGCATTCAACCAATTCTTGCGCATGCAGCCAACAACAATTTAGATTTTTAACGAAGTCAATGCACACACACACACACACACACACACACACACACAACACACACACACACACACACACACTCACACACACACACACACACACACACACACACACACACACACACACACACACACACACACACACACACACACCACACACATAGATGTTAAACACTTTGGCAGGGTGGTGGATATTTCGGCTGTTGAGAGCAGGGGCAGAAGAAGAAACAGAATAGGAAAGTCTTAGCTTTGAAATAAGTGTGTCTTGAGGCTGGATTTAAATGTGTCATAGGTAGGCTTTTTACGAAGGGAGTGAGGGAGATCGTTCCAGATCATTGGGCCAGAAACAGAGAAAGAGCGACGGCCAACAGTGGATTGATTGAATCTAGGTATTTTAAGCGCAGGGTATCTGCAGCAGAGCGGAGGGAACGAGAAGGAGTGTACGGGTAGAGACATTCACAGAGGTAGGAGGGTGCTGTTTTGTTAAGACATTTATAACAGAGAGTACTGATCTTATAGTTTACTCTCTGTGGCACAGGCAGCCAGTGGAGAGATTGCAAGAGAGGAGTAATGTGCTCAGATTTTTTCTTTCTGAGGACCAGTCGAGCTGCAGAGTTTTGTATACGTTGAAGGGAGTGGATAGATGATGCTGGCAGACCAGCCAAAAGAGAATTGCAATAGTCCAGACGTGAAAGAATCAGAGACGTGACGAGTTTAGATGTTGCATCAGTGGACAGGTACTTTCGAATTGCACTAATACATCTTAATTGATAGTAGCATGACTGGCAGGTCTGGGTGATGAATTTTTGCATGGATAGTGTGTTGTCAATAACAACCCCTAGATACTTTACAGCAGTGGAGAGAGTGACTGAAGTATTGCCGAATTCTACTGAAGCTGTAGTAATGGAAGAAAGTTTGTGTTTGGTGCCTACCAGCATGGCTTCAGTTTTATCTGCATTTAGCTGTAACTTATTCTGTATCATCCAGTTTTGGATATCTTCAAGGCAGTGGGACATATTCATCAAGAGAGAAGGTAGATTTTCAGGAGTATCACAGCTTAGAATCTGAGAGTCATCGGCATAGAAATGATAGTTGATTTGATGACGGTTTATTATATGTGACAGTGGAGCAGTGTATAGAGTGAAAAGAACAGGGCCCAGAACTGATCCCTGCGGGACTCCACATTCCAGTTTGACAGGTTTGGATTGAATCTTGTTTACTGCAACTGTTTGGAATCGATCGGTAAGGTATGAATTAAACCAAGTGAGAGCTGTGCCTGTGATGCCAAACGTTTTTTGAAGACGGGAGAGAAGAATTGAATGGTCTATAGTGTCGAAAGCAGCAGATAGATCGAGAAGAGTGAGAAGGGAGATTTTTCCTGTGTCAGAAGCGTGTAGAAGCGTATTTAAGGTGTGCACTAGGGTGGTTTCAGTGCTGTGGTTGGCGCGATAGGCAGACTGGAAAGGCGGAAGGAGGCTATTGGAATGAAGATGGCTGTTGAGTTGTCTGAGAACGACTTTTTCAAGGACTTTTAAGATAAAAGGTAGGTTAGAAACAGGTCTATAGTTCTTCAGAATGTTGGGGTCAAGATCATGCTTTTTTAGTAGAGGTGTGACTATAGCGGTTTTGAGAGCTGGTGGAAAATTTCCTGAAAGAAGTGATGAATTTACTATTTTCGTGATCGTAGGTATAAGCTGTGGAATGCACTGAGTGAAAAGGGAAGCAGGTACAGGATCGAGATCGCATGATTTTATGGTCATTTCTCTCAGAATTGTCTGAATACAACAACAACACAGCATTGAGCATAATTCAACACAACACAGCACAACATAACATAGCATAATTCAACACAGCACAGCACAACACAGCATGGGATAATTAACACAACACAGCATTGAGCATAATTCAACACAACACAGCATTGAGCATAATTCAACACAACACAGCACAGCATAATACAGCACAACACAACATAGCATAATTCAACACAACACAGCACAACACAGCATAGCATAATTCAACACAGCATTGAGTTAATATTATATATATAATTCAACACAGCACATCACAACATAGCATAATTCAACACAACACAGCATAATTCAGCATGACAAAGCATAATGCAACATAACACGGCATATTTCTACACAACACAGGAATGAGCATAATTCAAAACAACACAGCAATGAGCATAATTCAACACAACATAGCACAGCAGAACGTAGCATAATTCAACACAACACAGCATAATTCAACATAGCTTAATTCAACACAACACAGCAATGAGCATAATTCAACACAGCACAACACAACATAGCTTAATTCAACACAACACAGCAGTGAGCATAATTCAACACAACATAGCACAGCACAACATAGCATAATTCAAGGCAACACAGCAATGAGCATAATTCATTGCAACATAGCACATCACAACATAGCATAATTCAACACAACACAGCATAATTCAGCATGACACAGCATAATGCAACATAACACAGCATATTTCAACACAACACAGGAATGAGCATAATTTAACAGAACACAGCACAACACAGCATTATGCAACACAACACAGCATAATTCAACACAACACAGCATAATTCAACACAACAGCATTATCCAACACAACACAGCATCCAACACAACACAGCGTAATTCAGCACAGCACAACAAGCATTATTCAACACAACACAGACCAGCACAGCATAGCTCAACACATCAGAACACATAACAACAGCACAACACATCAGAACACAGAACAGAACAGGACAGCATAGTTCAACACAGCACAGCACAACACAGCATACTGTGCAACACAGCACACATTGTGACGTATACAGTTGTATGCAAAACGTAATTCTTTTAATGTGTTATCCAGTAATGCCTCGAAACGTAGTAAAATGAAAGACTGGTTTTTGTTATATTGTGTGTGTGTGCAAACACATCTCTTGTGTATGTTTCATTTTGCATGGAAGTCATGATGCATGGATGCTGTACTGTACAATATTGTGACGATTTTGCTTTCTTATTGTTGTTTTTGTTATTCTTTCTTATTGATGTTATTGTTTCATTCCTGGGGCGGTGAGGGGGTGGGGGTGGGGGTGGGGGTGGGGGGGGGGGTGGAAGGGCAGGGGGCGTTTACTGCCTTGCTCACACTTTGTGGATTTGTCTGTTTTGGGATGATAAAAGATTCATGTTTGTATACAATACAGTTAGATAAGATTGTTAATGCATACAGTTCAGTACTATGCAATGCAGCACAGAACAACACAGCACAACACAGCACAGCAGAGTTTACTGCCTTGCTCACACTTTGTGGATTTGTCTGTTTTGGGATGATAAAAGATTCATGTTTGTATACAATACAGTTAGATAAGATTGTTAATGCATACAGTTCAGTACTATGCAATGCAGCACAGAACAACACAGCACAACACAGCACAGCAGAGTATACCACAGCACAGTACAACACAGAACAGCATACCACAGCATAGCACAGCATAGCACAGTGTAACATAGCACAGCAAGCATAACATAGCATAGCACAGCACAGCATAACACAACACAGCACAATACAACACAGCACAACACAGCACAAAACAACATAACACAACACAGCACAACACAGCACAATACAACACAACACAGCACAATACAACACAGCACAGCATAACACAAAACAGCACAGCACAATACAGCAGAGCACAGCACAATACAACACAGCACAACACAATGCAATACAACACAGCACAACGTAATACATCACAACACTGAACAGCATAGCACAACACAGCACAGCACAACACAGCACACCACAATACAACACAGCACAACACAGCAGAGCACAACACAGCACAACCCAACACAACACAACACTGGGCAGCACAACATGACACAACATAACAAACATGTCGACAGATCTTGGTACACTCCATCACTTACCACACTGCAGCACTGACTGTACATCCCAGCATGACAGCACAGAACAACACAGTACAGTATAGCAACACACATATTACACAGCGTCACAGCAGAGTGAGATGGGATGTCTGATGTACAGAATTCAGCACTCTTCACTGTGTAAGGCCTTACCAATGCATAGAATTCAGTATCATGTACAGTGCATAGAATTCAGTATCATGTATGATGCATAGAATTCAGTATCATGTACAATGCAGAGAATTCAGTATCATGTACAATGCAGAGAATTCAGTATCATGTACAATGCAGAGAATTCAGTATCATGTACAATGCATAGAACTCAGTATCATGTACAATGCATAGTATTCAGTATCATGTACAATGCATAGTATTCAGTATCATGTACAATAGAATTCAGTATCATGTACAGTGCATAGAATTCAGTATCATGTACAATGCATAGAATTCAATATCATGTACACTGCATAGTATTCGGTATCATGTACAATAGAATTCAGTATCATGTACAATAGAATTCAGTATCATGTACAATGCATAGAATTCAATATCATGTACAGTGCATAGAAATCAATATCATGTACAATCTGTAGAATTCAATATCATGTATATATACAATGCATCATAATGGATATACAATGCATCACAACACAACATGACAGGGGAAAGTAAAGCACTCAACAAGACAATACAACACAATGATAATACATAGTGTGTTACAGCACAGTAACACAATTATAACAATACAATAGAACACAAGAATACGCCAGAAGATAAATCAACTCGACAATACACATGATGAGACAATATAACACCACAATACACATGACAAGACAATATAAATACACAATACACATCACAAGACAATATAATACCACAAAACACATGACAAAAATACAACATAATTTGCAAGACAAGATAATAATACATATGACAAAACAAAGCAAATATTACTTTGGTTAGTGGATAAGGCCTTTTTCTTTTTTCTTTTTTTGTTCTTTTTGTTTTTTTGCATTTTGGGTTTTTTTGTTTTTTGTTTTATTTGTGGGTTTTTTTTTGTTTTTGTTGTATGTATAGGTTTTAATTTTTTTTTTTTAATATTATCATAAATCATTACTCTAATTCTTCCATTTGCTGTTTGTATTCTTCCCCTTCCTCCTTGATACCCCCTCCCCATCCTTCCCATCCCCCTCCCCTTTACTGCTTTTGTTTATTTTGTCTTTTGGTTTTTTGTTGTCTTTGTTTGTTTGCTTGTTTTTTGTTTATTTGTATACTTGTTAGTGCTTATGTTTCCTCTCAGTGGAGATGGGTATTATCATAAGGTATTGTTGCGTTTGTTGTTTTTGTCTTTTCTTCCTTCTAATATATAATGTATGAACTGAAGTATGCAGATACTGTAATCTGACATAAATTGCTTATTGACTTTTCATTGATTCTTTTCTTTAAGTCTTAAATAATGGTATTAGTAACATTGTAACTCTGTGTGTGTGTGTGTGTGTGTGTGTGTGCGTGGTGCGTGCGTGCGTGCGGGTGCGTGCGTGCGTGGTGGAGTGTGTGTGTGTGTGAGAGAGAGAGAGAGAGTGAGAGGGTGTGACTTTGAGTGGTTTTTTTGTGTTTTTTTGTGTGTGTTTCATTTTTTCAGTTTTCATTGTTAGTGTTGTTGCTTTATTTTCTATAGGCATATTGTATTTTTGAGGCTGTTGAAATCATGTTGGTTAATTAATGGTGGTGAAATGTTTTTCTCTGCTTTTAAATTTTTTTATTTTATTTTATTTTATTTTATTGATGTTCTGTTTTTTGTGTTTTTTTCCCTTAGATAGATGGCTTGATGAAAAAAAGCAAATCGATGCTTACTCAATGTACCATCTGAAAATAAAATTTTGACTTGACTTGACTTGACTTGACTTGACTTGACTTGACAAAGCAACACAGTAATACATCTGATAATGTTAGAAAACAATACACAAAACACAAGATTATAATGCACATGACAAGACAATGATATACAAAGACAATACAAGACAATAATACACTGAAGGCACAATGCAAAACAGTACTACACATGACAACACAACACATCACTACACATGACAATACAAAACAGTGCTACATATGACAATACAACACAATGCTACATATGACAATACAAAACAATGCTACATATGACAATACAACACAATACTACACATGACAATACAACACAATGCTACACATGACAATAGTACACATGACAATACAATACATTACTACACATGACATCACAATATTACACATGACAATATAACACAATACTACACATGACAATACAACAATGCTACACATGACAATACAACACAATACTACACATGACAATACAACACAATATTACACATGACAATATAACACAATATTACACATGACAATACAACGCAATGATACACATGACAACACAACAATACTACACATGACATTACAACAAATACTACACATACAATACAACACAATGCTACACATGACAATACAAAACAATGCTACACATGACAATATAACACAATGCTACACATGACATTACAACACAATACTACACATGACAATACAAAACAATGCTACACATGACATTACAACAAATACTACACATGACAATACAACACATGACAATACAACACAATGCTACACATGACAATAAAACATAATAAATATGAAAAGATACTGCAACCCAGTGATACATAATACAACCAATGATACATAATACACACAAGTGATACATAATACATCACAATGATACATAATACATCACAATGAAACATAATACATCACAATGATACATAATACATCACAATGATACATAATATATCACAATGATACATAATACAACACAAGATACATAAAACAACTCAATAATACATAATGCCTCACAATAATATATATACATCACAGTGATGCATAATACAACACAATACCTAATACAACACAATGATAAATAATATAACGCAATGATACATAATACAACACAATGATACATAATACAACACAATGATACATAATACAACACAATGATACACAACACAACACAATGATACATAATACAACACAATGATACATAATACAACACAATGATGCATAATACAACACAATGATACATAATACAACATAATGATACATAATACAACACAATGATACATAATACAACACAATGATACACAATACAACACAATGATACATAATACAACACAATGATACATAATACAACACAATGATACATAATACAACACAATGATGCATAATACAACACAATGATACATAATACAACATAATGATACAATCTGTCAACAGACCGACTCCAGTGTTGGTGCTCCACTACGTGGTGTGGGGAAGGGCAGTCGTGTAGGCCTGGTGTTGGATGAACAGAGCAATCTCCATCTGTATGTGGACGACACAGACCATGGAGTGTTTGCCTCCTCTGTTCCCCAGCCCTGCTTTGTCACCATCGATCTCTGTGCTAACTGGAAAAAGGTCAGATTTATTTTGTGGCTTTGTTTTAATAGTGTTTTTTTTATTATAGAATTCTTACTGGACTTTTCCCCCATCCACTCACTAGACCATGAGTGGTGATCTGGGTGCTAGTCTTTCAGATGACTATGTGTGTGTTGATCTCTGTTGATGACTAGAGAGATGTTGATCTTTGTTGATGATTACAGAGATGTTGTTGACTACAGAGATGTTGATCTCTGTTGATGATGACATGACATGTAGATGTGATCGTTGATATCTGTTGATGATACTACAGAGATGTTGATCTTTGTTGATGATGACTACAGAGATGTTGATCTGACTACAGAGATGTTGATCTGTTGATGATGACTACAGAGATGTGATGATACTGTTGATTGATGTACTACAGAGACTTGTTGATCTATTTATGATGTTATCCATTTTGATGTT
>JASPKP010000137.1:52500-57500 GCA_030674155.1 Stramonita haemastoma
CCTAAATTTTCTTGTTAGTTTTCCTAAAATAATCTTTCAGATTCTGTTTTGTGTAGATTCTAAATCTGTAATTCATGCCATTAGTTCCTTGCAAACAAAAGTTAGATCTGAAGTTGTTATTGAAATTTGTCATTTAATTCATCTTTTATCTTTAAAGGGCTCGGAACTAACCTTATGTTGGATTCCATCCCACAGTGGTTTTTACTACAATGAAAAAGTGGACATCCTAGCAAAAAAAGGAGCAAAGGGTTCATTGGAGGTGCCACATTTAGTACTCCCATTTTCATTACAAGAGTGTTATTGTAATAAAATCACAAAAAAAGTTATTTCAGTGCGAGGAAATGAGGCTCAGGTGTCTAGATGCTCACAAAAAACTACGTAAATTTGAGTCTTTTGTTAAAACATGAGAACGTGATGTATATTGTTCAAAGCAGATTGTTTCCTTAGCTTGTAGATGGAAATTGAATTGCTTTAAGACAAAATATGCTGGAAATGTTTTTTGCATGTGCGGTAATAATATAACAGTAGATGATATACTAACATGCAGCAGCTTAAAAGGGCATATTCCCGTTTTGATGGTACATTCTCCATCAGCTATCTTTAAAAATCTGTCACTTATGTATGACTTTTTTTAGATCGCTGATTCATAGTCTAGTTGGTTTGTTATTGTAATTGCTTTGGACTCTAAAGATGCTCTAATCGGATATATATATATATATACTTTTTTTTTTTTTTTGTCATGTTTGTAAGGGTGATTTTTTTGTTTTGTTTTTTTTGTTTGTTTGTTGTTGTTGTTGTTGTTTTTTTTTTTTGGGGGGGGCAGTATTTTTCCTGTACTCGGTATTTGTATTCGTATTGTTTAGTTTGTTTGGTTTTGGGGGGTGAGTTTCTAGGAGATGTTGCTGATTTTAGCAGATTTTTCAGGTGTTGGTGGTCCCCGTTCTTTTTCTGGGAGGGGTATTCTGTGTTTTCTTATGTGAAATTAAGTAACTATTAAGTTATATTTTTCATTGGAATTACTGATTTTGTTAGAGATTGTTAGAACTGCATTTCCCGTTTTGTTGTTGACGGTAGTTCAATAGGTTAGTAACAAAAAGGTTGTGTTTTTTTGTTGTTGTTTTTTTAAATTTACTTAGCAAGTGTTGACCCCCCCGAAATTCTTTATCCCATACATTGCCAACTACACCCTCTTTTCCTGACACTCATACACTCACCTTCTCCCCCCCCCTTCCGTCTAATATCACAATTTGTGAATAGACGTTAAATGAATTTGAACACACACACACACACACACACACACACACACACACACACACACACACACACACACACACACACACACACACACACACCACTCACACATATGTGCACATACACACTTTTTCTTTTCCCTGCACTTCTAGAATTCAAAAAAGGTTCTTGTACCAAGTAGCAAAGAAAAAGGTTTATAAAGAAAGAAACTCCATTTTTATGACTGTTGGGTTTCGGGGAGGGGGGTGAAGGGGGGTCCTGACTTTTGACAGTTTGGTCTGGACACCTTTATTTGGATGTAAGAGAGAGTTGTCAGTCTTAGAATAAGTCAAACATTGACAGACTTCTCTCTCTCTCTCTCTCTCTCTCTCTCTCTCTCTCTCTCTCTCTCTCTCTCTCTCTCTCTCTCTCTCTCTCCTCTTATGTCTAAACATGTCTATCATCCATATTGAGAAATGTTTTATTCATATTTTGTACTCTATATCTTAATAATCACTCACTCACTCACTCAGTCCCATGTCCCAAAGGATAATAATCACGTGTGTCAAATGTAATTGATTTCTTGGTGTAAACTTTTAATTAATGATGTTTTTAAGAAAGCTGAACAACTATGTCAACCATGATTACGATAGGATTATGAACATGATTTTATGACTATAATCATAAGATTGATTTAGGTATTAGAGTATATGTCCCAAAATATGTGCCTTATAGTGGATAGATTACCGTTATGTTTTGTTACATGATTTTATTTAGAATTCAAGACATATGATTACTTCCCTTATAATCAAGTTATTGATGACATGCACGAGAACCTGTAAATATGTGAGTGTGTGTGTGTGAATCATTACCCAATTTATAAAAATGATATGCTTTAAAAAAAAAAAATTCATAACTGGGAAGTCTGATATAATTTGTTATTGGTAGTGCTTCTTCCCCCCCTCCCCCCCCCCCTCCCCCATGAGGATAGCAGTTAATATTTTTTTCCCTTTTTTCAAGTACTATGATTAATATGACTTATTTTATGGATATATGGTGGTGGATTGATGTTTTTAGTTGTTTACCTCATTATGTTCTCTTGTTTACTTTGATCTATTAGCACTTTAAAAACAATCAAAATCATCACTTGATTGTTATTTCTTTTCTCCATTTTTGTTTAGGGTTTTCTTTTTGTTTGTTTGGGGTTGTTGTTTTTAATGAGTGCATTTTTTCTTTTATGACCTTATTATAGTCTTGTTGTCCTTATTTTTTTGTCTGTTGTTTGGTACTGGGTATAGTTTCTTGTTCTTGGTATTTGGATCATTACTGTTGTTGTTGTTGCTTAGTTAAAGGAGTTGGGCTTTTTATCTAGATTTAATCCCTGATAAGGGCAGGGACTGGATGTAAAAAAAAAAAAGCACACAAGCGCTTATTCATTATCCTTGAAATAAAAGAATTTGAGTTGAGTTGAGTTGATTTCATTTCATTTCATTTCATCTCTCCTCTCTCTCTCTCTTCTCTCTCTCTCTCTCTCTCTCTCTCTCTCTCTGGGGGGGACGGATAGCCTAGTGGTCAGAATATTGCGCTGGCAATTTGACGACCGGGTTCAATTCCGGTCGAGGAGATTTTTCTCCTGGAGTTAACATCAGTGCTGACTCCACTCTCCCCACAAGTCCTTCGGATGAGACTTTAAACCGAGCCCCCTGTGCGAACGCACACAGAACATCTTGCGCACACGTTAAATCCTGTTCCGCTTTTTGTAAGAGTAGGCCATCGTGTGCCAGTGGGAACAGATGACATTTACAAAACTGCATACACATGAAGACTGGATGTAAAAAAGCACAAGAGTGCTTATTCCATTATCCTCGATATAAAAGAATAAATCAATCAATCAATCTCTCTCTTCATGTTGATCTTATCCCTGATAAGGGCGGGGACTGGATGTAAAAAAGCAGCACGAGTGCTCATTCATTATCCTTGAATAAAAGAATTTGCCTTGCCTTGCCCTTGCCTTTTCTCTCTGTCTCTTACTCTCTCTGTCTCTCTTTCTCTGTCTCTCTTTCTGTCTCTCTTTCTCTCTCTCTCTCTCTTATCATTATCATTAGAAAACATTCAATTCACTAGAGATAGTCGTCAGGTCAAATTCGTGGCAGCTCCCAAACACCTACCTACATGGAGAACAGTGCTACACAATAGATACATAGACACACTCAAGTCAGACACTGCAACAACTACATGGCATGACTTAACAAAATCAAATGAAATCATACCAGATCTGGACATTTACTTGGCTACACTTCCACCACAGCTTAACAAAACATTCCTGCAGCTCTTCCTAGACAAATCAAAACTACTGACAATTACAATATATCATTCAACAGGGACCATACTAATTCAAGGAAACACATGCCAGCAGTGGTTGGAAACAGAATTTGACATTCTAAAGAATATAGTATATAGTATATGTGACTGTGCTAGCAATGGAAATCACACTGATCCCTCTTCCTCCCCTGCGTATCTGCCTGTGCCTGGAACTTTGCTAGCCATCACTGCACCTGCTGACCATGTGCATCTACCTGCAGGCGAAGCTTCGCCTGCCATTACCCTCCCCCCAGTAGTGGACAGTTTTCCCCACATGTTGCCAGGAGACAAACAGTCGCCTGCACCGTCTCCTCATCCTCCCCCTCCTTCCCCCCACCTCCAAGCCAGCTCCTTCAGTCGCCAGGAGACAAACAGTCGCCTGCGCTGTCTCCTCATCCTCCCCCTCCTTCCTCCCCACCTTCAGCTGACGCCATCCCCACTGAACCATCTCCCCAGCAACCCCAGCTCTCTTCTGCCCCTCCAGCTGACTCCCTGTGTATTGACACAACCCCCCTACCCCACCACCTGGACAACGACACCTCTCACCCACGAACTCCCTTGATCCACCCTCCTACCCTCCTTACCACCCCCTCTCCATCTAGTCCCAGCACCACCCCCTCTCCTGACTCTAGCCTTTCTATAGCTACTTCTGACCATCTCCCTCTGCCTTCACAATCAAGTCCCACACAATTACACATCCACACAAAATCTCCACCCAGTCTCGTTAGCTTGGCCACATCAGCCCTACCCACACTCACACAAGTTCACTGCCAGCTGTCAGCAGCCTTCTCCGCCATCACTGCCCTCAAAGCACAGGTCGATGCCTTACAGACAGAGAACAAACACTTACGCCAACAGATAGAGATAACAGCCAGCACCAGCAAAGACAGCTCAGTCCAAACAAAAAACCACATGAAAGCCACAGAACAAACACTGAAGTCAACCATTGCTGACCTTACTGGGCAAAACGCTCAATTGCAGAAAACAGTTGACAATCAAGCCAAAAGCCTCTCTGCTTTCAATGACTGGCAAAAACACATTAACAAAGAAATCAACCAATTGAAGAAAAACACCACCATCAACTACTACATCATACCCACCACACTCCAACAATCATTCAGTCACCTCCACTCCAAAGTCTCACACCAACAAACAAACAACAACCTCCAAAATTCTTCTAAGTGACTCCCTCT
Source organism: Stramonita haemastoma (assembly GCA_030674155.1). Taxonomy (NCBI): domain Eukaryota; kingdom Metazoa; phylum Mollusca; class Gastropoda; order Neogastropoda; family Muricidae; genus Stramonita; species Stramonita haemastoma. The sequence goes on from JASPKP010000137.1 coordinate 57,285, forward strand.
CTGACATATCAGACACCCCAATAGATGAAGAATTTATCTCAGCAATCCCCACTAACAATAAGTTTTCACCCCTAGATCCTGACCAAAATCCCAGTCCCAAACAACTCCCTCCACCCCCCCCCCCCCCCACCCAAACGTAAACTGATGAAAAATCCAGTTTCTTCTGTCAACTCCAAAGTATCCCCTCCACCACCCCATCCCCCAACACCTTTAGAA
>JASPKP010000137.1:60000-75266 GCA_030674155.1 Stramonita haemastoma
TGAGTCTGTATTGTTTCTCAGTTTTGCTTACTTTTAATCAATTTCCCCATTATTCTTTTCTGGTGTCTTCCAATTTGTTTGCTTCGTTTTGTTTTCTTTTTACTCATTGAAGTGTGTTGATACTTCCAATTTTATTGTCGAATTTGTTTGACTTGAAGTAGCTGTTGCCATCCATATCAGCTCAGACTTGATTTCTGTATTGTCAATTTTGAGTAGTTGAATCACTTTACTTATCTATATTGGGGGGGTTATTTCCAGTTGTTGTTTTGATTGTTTCTCTTCTTACTTATTATCTCCCCCCCCCCCCTCTCTCTCTAACACACACATTTACAGCTAAAACCAACACACATTGATGCATTCAAGACACAACATGTGGCCCTCTAAGGAAGGTCTACGAATTTGCCACTTAAACATAAATCATGCAGTTAATAAAATTGATGACATATCAACACTTATTAGAAACCATGGCAAACCATTTCACATACTAGGCTTATCGGAATCAAGACTTTCGAAGCACATAGTTGACACTGATTTATATATCCCTGGATATAAATTCATACGAAAGGATCCACAAAAGCAAAAAGAAACAGGAATCATCATATACATCAGTGAATCTATAACATTCAAGCGTCTCATCCATCTAGAACATTATGATGTAGAATCCGTCTGGTTTGAAGTGTCAATAAAAGGTTCACCACCTATTGCAATGGGATTCTGCTATAGGAATCCAGCAGAAAGAAAAAATTGGATTGACAAGTTTGATGCAATGATGAACGTAGTCTTATTAGAATCCAGGGAAGTAATACTACTAGGTGATTTTAATATTGATCTAACAAAAGTAAATAATGCATGGACGCAAATTACTAATTCATTCAACCTTCACCAACTAGTTAGTTTACCCACGAGAGTCACACAAAACTCAAGCACAATAATTGATCACATCTACGTATCAAATCCTAAAAACATCATAGAAACATGTGTCCCTGTCTATAACTGCAGTGACCACTACCCAGTATGTACTACATGGTCAAAAAAAGGAACAAAAATTCCCAAACCTGGCCATAAAAACATAACATATCGTTCCTTTGCAAAATTTAATGAAAAGCTTTTCCTTCTTGAACTAAGTAACTCAATGCTCTCAGAAACATTCAACATTACTGATCCAGACTCGGCCATCGAGTTTTGGATAAAAACTTTCACTGAAATTTACAATAAACATGCTCCACTTAAAACCATAAGGGTCAAACATGTCCCCAAACCGCCTTGGCTCACAAAAGAACTAGAAGAAGCATGCTATCTTAGAGATTTCTTAAAAAAACATAAATACCATGAAGAGTCAAAAAGATTACGAAATGCCATAAACTCACAGAAACGTCGTGAAAAAAAGAAATATTTCCAAGATTTACTATCTTCCAAACAAAACTCAAAAATCATTTGGAGGGCCATTAATCAAATAACAAACAAACAATCATCTTCCAAATCAAATGTAATCAAAGATGTTACTGCTGAACAACTCAACAATCACTTCATAAACGTTTCTACTAATGTTGTAAGCAATGACATTTCAAAATCCAATAACCTAAACACATTAAAACAATACTGCCAAGAAAAGCATATTCCCTCAAAACTCCACATACCATTTTATTTCTGTTTTTGAGGTCCATAATTACATGATTCACCTCAAACAGTCAAGGACACGAGGTCTTGATGGAATAGACAGCAGAATTCTAAAACTTTCAGCTCCAGTTATCACAGACACTCTCACATATATATATAACCAATGTCTTGAAAAGAACTATTTTCCCAATGCCTTCAAAACTGCTAAAGTGATCCCCATCTACAAAGCTGGTGACACTTCAGATCCCTCTAATTATAGGCCAATCTCTATTATATCCCTTCTTTCAAAACCCCTGGAAAAACATATAAATAAACACTTAGTCAGTCATATAGAAACTAACAACCTACTCCACCCTAATCAGTCAGGATTCAGACAAAATCACTCGTGTCATACTGCACTGACTAGTCTCATAGACAACTGGCTAACAAACATTAATGAAAATAAATTTTGTGGAGTATTATTTGTAGATTTCAAAAAAGCATTTGATACAATTGACCACACACTTCTCATCAGAAAGCTAGACCTGTACAACATATCGTCAAATAGTCTAGAACTACTTGCTTCTTATCTCAAGAACAGACAACAGTGTGTTTCAACAACTACATCCACATCCAATCTAAAACCCATTCATTACGGAGTACCACAGGGATCTATACTAGGACCAATTCTCTTTTCTTTATACATAAATGACCTTCCTCTACATATTGCATCCAAATGTGAACTATTTGCTGATGACACAACCATACATACAAGCCATAATGACATTGACTCTCTTGCAACCATATTACAACAAAGCTGTAATGATCTTGTCAAATGGACAGATCTGAACCACATGTCTATTCACCCCCAAAAAACAAAATGCATGCTTATCACCACCAGACAAAAGCGACAAAATTTACCTCATAATCAGTTTCCAATACATATAAAAAAGGAAGCAATCGAACAAACCTCTCATCACAAAGTTCTAGGAGTGACAATTGATGAAAATCTCAGCTGGATCTACCACATATCTCACCTATGCAAATACTTGTCCCAAAGAGTATACCAGTTGACTAAAATTAAACACTTCCTTGACTACCATTCAAGGAAATTATTCTTTCAAGCTTATATACAATCCTCAATAGACTATGCCTCAACCCTATGGGATTCTGCCAGTGCAAACACTATGAAACCCCTATCAAGTCTGTATAAACGTGCTCTCAAACTTATCCTCCTGAAGAAAACAACATTACTTGACGTGGATTATACTCAGTTAAGTATTCTCCCCCTACAACAAAGACTAAAATATAACAAGGGCATCCTGATGTTTAAGATAATGGCAGGAGCTGTCCCCACATCCTTAAGAGATAAGTTCCCAATGAATCGTTCCAGAAATACTGAAAAGCCAAGTATCCCCATCCCAAGAATAGACTTGTTCAAGTCCAGTTTACTATACTCAGGCCCTGTACTGTGGAACTCCCTTCCCGATTCAATTAAACAGCACCAATCATTGTCGGCCTTCAAAAATCACCTAATGCACTTGATGCATCAAAACTAATGAACCAGTACTCATCCTGTTGGCTATATATAATTCTCCCCCTTTCTCTCTCTTCTTCTCTGTGTGTGTGTGTGTGTGTGTGTGTGTGTGTGTGTGGTGTGTGTGTGTGTGTGTGTGTGTGTGTGTGTTTAAATGTATCTTATATGTATCTTATCTTTGTGCACTTGTAACTGATTTCAAAGAGTAAATTTTTAATATTTTATTTTCAATGTCACATTTATCATATAGTATATTCTTTATATATGCATAAGTAAAAGATAGGGAGTGTTAAGTGATGATATTATTGGTCAGTTGAAAATTGTGCGCAATACTACCTGGCTAAAAATGTACTGTGTACTCTCTCTCTCTCTCTCTCTCTCTCTCTCTCTCTCTCTCTCTCTCTCCTCTCTCTCTCTCTCTCTCTCTCTCTCTCGTTGCCTAAACATGTTATCATCCATATTGAGAAATACTTTATTCACTTTTTGTACTATTTAATAATCACGTGTTGAATGCAGTTGATTTTGTATAATTTTTTAATTCTCAAGTAAGCTGAATAATTATGTTCATTATGATTACAAAATGGTTAAGAACGCGATTTCTATGACCATAAATACATAATCATAAGATTCAGGTATTAGAATATGTATGTTTTAATAAAAATATGCCTTACAGCGGATGGATTCTTTTTGTGTTCCGTTACATGACTTGATTAAAATTAGGCATATATTTCTTTTAAAATGAAGTTTATTGATGACATGAGCGCGAAATTTGTGTGTGTGTGTGTGTGTGTGTGTGTGTGTGTATGTGGTGAGTGTGTTTGGGTGTTGTGTTGTGTGTGTGTTGGGGGGGGGGGGGGGGGGGGGGGGTGTGATAATTGTTTTTATTTGTCGTCTCCCCTTGTATTAAAATATTATTATTTGCATGACTTTTTGTTGTGGTTGTTGATGGGTCCTACCTCAAGTTTTTGATGTCTTGTTCTTGTTTATTTTCTGTTTTAACTTTGCTGCTTGCTTTTGTTTCTTCTTTTTATATGAAGTATGAATGTAAAAGAAATGATAATATTGTCACCTGATATGATTGTTTGACTTGTATCATTCTTCTTTTTTCTATGACTAAATTTTTTTTTTTCTTTTTTCTTTTTTTTTTTTTTTTCTTTTTTTTAAGAAAAAAAAAAACACAAAAAACCTACCACCTCAAGTACATGTGCGCCTGCAGATATGTGCTTATAAATATAAGTGTGAGTAAGTGTGAGTAAGTGTGTGTGTGTGTGTGTGTGTGTGGGGGTGGGTGTGTGTGTGTATGTGTGTGTGTGTGTGCATTTGTGTGTGTGTGTGTGATTTGTATGTGCATTTGCCTGCGAGCGTGCATGCGTGAGTGAGTTGTATGTATGTATGTATGTATGTATGTATGTATGTATGTATGTATGTATGTATGTATGTATGTATGTATGTATGTATGTATGTATGTGTGTGTGTGTGTGTGTGTGTGTGTGTGTGTGTGTGTGTGTGTGTGTGTGTGTGTGTGTGTGTGTGTGACCTACGTGTAGGAGTGAGTTTTACGTGTATTATTATCATACTATTATCACTATTGTTGATATTATTCTTATTGTCATCATTATAATCATTGTATTATCTTTAGTTCCTTCTGAGTTCATTTTGTTGTTATGAGTTGTAACAATGTTGTAGGTATTTTTGGGTGGACTTTTCTTGGTTGCTAAGTGTTTATTTCATTATGTTTCTTTGGTTGCTCTTTATCTATTAACGCTTCTCTTTTCTTTTATAATCAAAATCATTTTATTGTGGCTTCTGATTTTCGTCTTCTGAAAGTGTGCATTTTTATTATCTTATTATGTATAATGTCCTTATTCCTTTATGTTGTTTGGTACTGCATATAGTTACTGTTTAGTATCTTTTTATCTTGATGTTTTCCCTGAAAAGGGCGGGGACTGGATGTAAAAAAGCACATGAGTGCTTATCTATTATCCTCGAATAAAAGAATTTTGCCTTGCCTTGCCTTGCCTTGTCTCTCTCTCTCTCTCTAGTGGTCAGAACATTGCGCTGGCAATTTGAAGACCCGGGTTCGAGTCCGGTCGAGGAAATTTTCTTCCTGGAGTTAACATCAGTGCTGACTCCACTCTCCCCAAAAGTCCTTCGGATGAGACTTTAAACCGAGGCCCCGTGTGCGTACGCACGCAGAACATCTTGCGAACACGTTAAATCCTGTTCCGCTTTTCGTAAGAGTAGGCCATCGTGTGCCGGTGGGAACAGATGACAATATTTACAAAACTGCATACACACGGGGACCGGATGAAAAAAAGCACATGATTGCTTATTCTGTTATCCTCGATATAAAAGAATAAATAAATAAATAAATAAAATCTCTCCTCTCTCTCTCTCTCTCTCTCTCTCTCTCTCTCTCTCTCTCTCTCTCTCTCTGTCTGTGTCTGTCTATGACTGTTTGTCTCTATTTCAGTCCCACTTCCTTTTATTGCAGATAACATCACGTTTCAGTTTTAAGATCTTACATCATGTGACATATCGTCAAGTTGATGTAAACTGATGTGGTCGGTTGTTCAACCCGTGTCTGATGAAGTTGGCCCCTAAAATGGGCGAAAACTTGTCTGAATAAAAAGATATGTTGAACGACAGCAAGACTGGTCTTATGATTTATGTTTTTCTATAGAAGTTTTTTGCATGCTTGGTTTTTTTGTTGTTGTTGTTTTTTTTTATCTCTAAGAAATCATTTTTGCCATGATGAAGAAGTTGTAACTGGTCACCTGCACGTGTTTTTGTCCACTATTATTTTCTCAGTAATAAACAAATAAGGAGAGAGATAAGAAGGAATGTGGCAGGACTGTTCAGATGCTCACCTGCCAAAGGAGTAAACCGTGAGGGTTCTGGGTGTGATTCCAGCCTTGCCCTTTCTTCCCAGTTTGGTGAAAAAAATCAAACTGAATGAACCCTTCAGATGAGATTATAAACTGAGGCCCCTTATGCAGATGCACGGCAAACATCTTGCGCACATGTTAAAAACCTGTTCCACCTTTTGGAAGAGTAGGCCTTTTTGTGCTGGTAGAAACAGATGACAAAGTTTCAAAAATGCATGTACACAGTTGTGATGCTTAGACACCATCCCCGAAGTTGGAGTGCTGCTACCTAAATGGTGGAGGAAAAAACGATCACATACACACACGTCTCACCTTTAGTCAAGCTCTGAGTTCTAGCCAAGGAACAAAAAAAAGGATTATGCATTTACACCATAATTTTATCACTGCATATCACTTTACTACTACTTGTCTTCTTTTTTCAGTATTTGCAAGATCTCTGTCTGTCTGTCTCTCTCTCTCTGTCTGTCTGTCTGTCTGTCTGTCTCTCTGTGTCTCTGTCTCTGTCTGTCTGTCTGTCTGTCTCTCTCTCTCTCTCTCTCTCTCTCTCTCTGTCTCTCTCTCTCTCTCTCTCTCTCTCTCTCTCTCTCTGTATTCCCTTACCAGGTGCTGTGCATAGTGCCTGGCTTTCTCCTGGGTTTGTAACTTTACAGCAGGTCTGCCCGCTGGCCTCAGCTGACACATTCCCACTTGATAGCAGCTCCTTTCATTGTACAGATTGCATGCTGGGTGTTTGTGTAACTAACCCACCGAATGCTGACATGAATCATGGGAGCTTTATCATGCGTCTTTAGTCTCCTGTATGTGTATATACACGAAAGGAGTTAAGGTACTGGCAGGTCTGCACTTGTAGTTGATCTGGGAGATTGTAAAAATCCCCACCTTTATTTCACCAGACACTGATGCAGAGATTCAAACCCACGACTTCATGGACCCAGGGGATTGAAGCCACTGGTCTTAACCACTCTGCCACAGTGTCCATGTTGCAGGATCTTGATACACACCATCATTTCATTTCATGTGGAAGTGTCAGGTAGATTTTTAAAATCTTTTTATCTGACTCACACACATTTGAAAATATCTGGTCATGGCGGTCACATTTCCACCATGACCAGTAATTATCAGAAAGAGCAGAGGCAGAGTCTTAACATATCACAATATACAATAATGCACATTCATCAATGATCATTTTCACTGCTGTTGTGGATGTGGAAGTCCTGAAGAGTTATCTACTTTACACTAGTACAATGTTGATGATCAGCTGGCTGGTTTCTACCCATGGAAAACTGATCTATCAATCACTGAAGTTGGAATATGGCTACTTTGTTTCTGATCACCAATACCAGTCACCTATGCACACCTATGAACCATTGGTGAACCTTCTAGCTCTAGCTAACAATGAAAAAAAAAAGTGTGTCTAAGAATGAACAGCTATTGCCTATTGGGGACTTTTGTTTTTCTTTTTAGACTGAGTGCTGCCTGAACAAACTGACATCAGCAACAACTGGTGACAGGAATGGCAAAACCCAGACTTTGCTGAAGCTGTTTCTGCAGAAAGTGACTGTGCTGAGTATGAAGAAAGGCTACAAGCGGTCTGTGATACCAACGACATGGCTGACAATAACAAGGTAGACCTACATGTAACAGCCTTGTTACTCGGTCAGTAAACAGGCGTATTTTCCTCAGAGATCTCAATCTTCCAGATCTTCTGCTTCAACATTTGATGGAATCAGCACATTGTCATAAAATACAACAGCTCTCCAGAGAACTCCCCCCCCCCCCCCCTCCCTGAACTTCAAATACTGGGTGCTTTGACTCAACTCACCACAGACATAGAAGTGTATGGGAAACCAAAACTGATGACTAGGAAAGCAGAGCAACCTGGGCCATTGATTCAAAACCAGTTTGAATTATCAGGGCTGTACTCTATGCTTTCTATCATAATGCATCATGGCATCAAAAAGGCCCAAGATACGGACATGTGCAGTTTCAGTCAGGTAATTTGAGCAACACTCTCAGAATCACATCCATAAAATGATGAAGCTGGGCTGTGAGGTCCCAGTCTTCCCAATGAGCCCACAGCAAAATCACTCTAGGTAGGAGCTGGCCAGAATCCCCAAACCCCTTTGACTCTTATGGGATTTAAACCTACGACCTTTCAACCCATAACCCAAAGTGCTGACCACTGCGTCATGGCAGCTGGTTAATATGCACTGACCTTCATCAGGTAATTTAGCAGCACTCTCAAAATGGCATCTGTTAAGTGGATGAAGCTCAACTGTGTGGTTCCAGCCTTCCACATGAGTCCATAGCAAACTTACTCTAAGTTGGAACCAGCTGGAGTTATAAAACAAACCAAAAACCCTTTTGACTCTTTTGAGATTGAAACCCCTGATCTTGAAACCCACAACCCGAAGCACTAAGCACTGGGCCATAGCGGCAGGGTAAGAAGCACTGACTGTGATGCGGTGCCTGCAAAAAGGCAGATTGCCATGGAACAGGGACACTTCAGTCGGGCCACAAGGTATGAGGCAGTGAATGCCTGACTGACGTGGCTTTATCTGTGAGATGGTCAACAAGGTCATACAGAAACAGACAGACAGACTCTTTTGACATAGGAAAGTACCAAACTAAACAAAACAACCAAAGTACCAAGCAAAACAAATCAACTAAAAACTGGAAATTGAACTCCAACATGTGCTTACCAGTCCTAATGGATAAGGATGAATGAAGGTTTTGTTTATCCTGTTCATATCAAGACAGAATAAAAGCACAAGAAAAGAAAAGCACAGCTGTATGATTGTTGAGCAAGGATTTCTTTGCTTTTTTTAAATTTAGAAATGTTTGCCTGGGGTTTTGCACACACATACACACACACACACATGTACGCACGCACACACGCATGCACTCACAAGTGCGGATGACATTTCCAAACTGCATACAAAAGGGGGCTGGATGTAAAAAAGCACATGAGTGTTTTTTCCATTATCTTCAAAATAAAAGTATAAATAAATGAATAAATAAATAAGTAAATAACATGCATGCGCGCGCGCACACACACACACACACACACACACACACACACACACACACACACACACACACACACACACACACACACACACACACACACACACACACACACTCTCTCACACAGCTACAAAGGGGGATGAAATAACCTGGTGGTTAGAATGATATGTTTGTGATCTGCTGACCATGGTTCGAATCTTGTTCAAGAGGATATTTTTCCTCTGGAGTTAACATCTGTGCAGACTCCACTCTCCCCAAAAGTCTTTCTGATGGGACTATAAACCCAAGTCCCTGTGGGAACACACGCAGAACATCTTGCACACGCGTTAAAATCCGTTCCACTTTTCGGAAGAGTGGACCATTGTGTGTAGGTGAGAATGGATAACAAAATTGACAAAACTGCACACTTACGGGGACTGAATGTAAAAGAGCACATGAGTGCTTATTCCAATATCCTCGAAATAAAAGAATAAAAGAAAGAAAAAAGAAACACACACACACACACACACACACACACACACACACACACACACACACACACACACACACACACACACACACACACACACACACACACACACACACACACACACATATATATATATATATATATATATATATATATATATATATATATATATATATATATATATATATATATATATATATATATATATATATATATATATATATATATATATATATATATACACATGCACACACACTTTCGTTACATTTAGGAAATGAGTTATGTTTCAGAACATAGGTTAACGATTTGAGAGCAGTTTCGCATGTGTTCCAAAGGCCTAGGTTATGGAAGAACAAGGGATAGGATAGCCTGGTGGTCAGAATGATGCCTTGTTGTCTGCTGACTGCAAACTAGCAAAACATCTTGGGCATAATTAAATCCTGTTCCGCTTTTCGTAAGAGTAGGCCATTGTGTGCTGGTGAGAACAGATGACAAGATTTCAAAACTGCATACACACGGGGACTGGATGTAACAAAAAAAAGCACATGAGTGCTTATTCCATTAGCCTGGATATAAAAGAATAAATAAATGACCCTGGTTCCAATCCTGTTCAAGAAGATTTTTCCTCTGGAGTTAGCCTCCTAACATTAGTGCCACTCCAGTCCACTCCCCCCAAAAGTCCTTTAGATGAGATTATAAACCTAGGTACCCTGTGCAAATGTGCAAATGTGCAAACGCATGTAGAACATTACCCTATATGTAATATTCAATCATCCTCGAAATATAATAATAATAGTAGTAATAATAATGATGATGATAATAATGATAATAATGATAATATAATAATAATAATAATAATAATAATAATAATAATAATAATAATAATAATAATAATAATAATAATAATAATAATAATAATAATAATAATAATAATAATGATGATGATGATGATAATGATGATAATGATGATAATAACGATAATAATAATAATAATAATAATAATAATAATAATAATAATAATAATAATAATAATAATAATAATAATAAATTTGTAATAATGATAACATCAAAACCCTCCCGGCCCCGCCTCGCCCCCGTGACCTTTGGCCTAGTGACGTAATCTTTACTAAAGGCTCATGGGACATCTAGGCGAGTTAGGGTTGATGTAGGCTAAAGTAAGTCTACTCATTTAGTGTTTTCTGGAACTATACAGTCAACTACAGTCACTATATACACTGTCACATTTTACGTTGCTACTAAAGTTTTTCTTCCGTGTGTTTTGGTAAGCTGTTTTAATCTTTTCTCCTTGAAATGTGCCGACATTTGCTCGCTGTAGACTGTAGTTTCGGTTTTGGATTTCCCCGGTAAACTTCCGTGTTGATCGCTGTTGCCCTCACCAACCTTCTTTGTCTCTGTTCTCTCTTTTCTTTCTCAGATAAACATCTTCAATATAAAGAAGGGGGAAACCAGGCGTAGTGAGAAAGAAGAAGTGTCACTTGATGTGGAGTAGTTGACAGGGTTTTATTCTTTTTTTTATATTTTGGTTTCAGTTTGGGGTCAGATGTGCAGGTTGCCACTAGTACCACATCACAACGGCTTGTTTGCATTGTGATAATTATTCGTAAAGTCTGCATAGCACCATACGCAAATCAAACATCAGATAACTAGTAGTTAGCCTAGGTATGTTGTGCGTTATCCATACCACCAGCCACAACTGATCAATTCTACAGCAAAAGATAAGCAGCTGTTAATACTCAACACTTGGATCATACTTCATACAGCATGGCTGTCGGTGGGCGTATTGTAGTTGTTTTATTTTGCCTAGTGTTCAAATAAATTATCGCAAAATGAAAGAAGAAAGGACTGCTTTGACAACTTAGTTCCAGTGTTTGTATATTAATTGATACACATGTAGATCTATAGGAAAGAACAAACAAAAACAATCAACAACAAAAAGAGAAAAAAAGGTGATAAAATCTTGATTTCCTCTACTTCCTCCTGGTAAAGAAATGGATAAAAGGTAATTTGAGGAGGCATCATGGCAGTTGATACAGAACCCATGTTGGTGTAACTGCATTGATTGATCATCAAGTGCTGTACTGACAATGCTGTAATGTTTGTCAGTTGCAATCTTTACAACATCATTATAAAAATGTCCTCTGTGTTCATTTATGAGGAAGAGGCATATAAGGAGGACTCTTTGTTACCCCAATGGCTGTCAGCTACATGACATTGTTGCAAAACTGAGCTTGCAGAAAAAAAAAAGATTTCAGCGAAGAAGATGACTTTGTTGATCATTTATCCACTTTCCCCAGGCCCTCTTGTTGTTTCCACTTTGTTGTCAGTCTGAGTACTGTAAAGAACACAAGAAATCCAGTTATTGTCAGTTCTGGTCCCGGTGTACATTCAGCACTTGAGGGTGTCTCCTCTAGAGATGCATGTGATTTTAACACGCATGGTAGATGACAGAGGACATAGACTTGGGGAGTGGATTCAAAAACACCAATCTTCCCCCTGGATAAAGCTTGATAAACACATCACCCACCCAAGTCCAGTCCACTCTCTGATGTCTTCCCATCGTTTCCTCGGTCTGCCTCTTCATCACCCTCCTTTTACTGTTCCCTGTAGGACTGTCTTAGCCAGTCCAGATGTTTGTGTGACGTGCTCGTACAACTTAAGCATATAATTAATAGTTAGCGTACATGTATGTTAAATTAATGTATGATACACATGTTAATAGACATGAATGGAACACACCTCAAATGAGATGCTATGATGATAAAATCCCAGCTTGATGATTTTCTCCCACAGTCAGTGACAGTTTCTGTATGTAGAATTTCAGCAGACAGACCATTAGGCCTCTGGCCTGATGGAAATGACTGTACTTGACTTCTCCCAGGAGTCATTGAGGAGTTGTTGGGGTACTGTACTGAATGTGTTCAGGCATGCAGCATGTCTTTAAAAAAACTTAAGGAGATAATATTTCAGGATCTCCCTTCTGTGTGAATTCTAGTGTTTGTGTAGATATATGTGTGTGTACATGTGTGTGTGTCTGTGTGTTTGTGTGTGCATGTGTGTTTATTTTTATGTATTTTACTATTTACCTATTCTTGTATTGACCTTTTTTATTGCAAATATAATGGAATAAGGATTTGTTCTTTTTTACATCCAGTTTCTATGTGTGTGTGTGTGTGTGTGTGTGTGTGTGTGTGTGTGTGTGTGTGTGTGTGTGTGTGTGTGTGTGTGTGTGTGTTGGTTGCTGTTGCTGCTGCTGTTGTTGTTGCTGCTGTTGCTACTGCTGCTGCTGCTGCTGCTGTTGTAAAGAATTGTGTACTGAAATCACTAATTGGTTTGGTTTTTTAAATCATGAATATATATATATGACTTTTGGTGATGGTATTTAGCATTCTGTTCCTACTGGCTTGAAATGGCCTACTCTTCTGAAAGACAGAAGGGGTTTATAACTTGGGTCCAAGGTGTTCTGTGTGTACATTCGAATTTGTCAAAACTGTAAATAGTTGCTGATTGTGCGTCATGTAGGTTGAATGCAAGCGCTTTGATTTGTTTTTGCAAGATATAGCGCTATACAAATTCCATGTATTATTATTATTATCATTATTTCTGCATGGGTTCATATACGGGGCCTCAGATTATTGTCTCATTGAAAGGACTTTGACATTCAGTTTGATTTTTTCAAGCCTGGGTTCAAGCCATCACCGAGATGCCCAACCAAAGAGAGTTTCCCCCTGGAGTTAACATCAGTACTGACTCCACTCCCTGCAAAGCCCTTTGGATGAGACCGAGGCCTCATAAGACATAGTCCGTGCAAACACACAGAATATCTTGCACACACATGAAGGCCTATTCTGCCTTTTGGAAGAGTAGACCTTAAGTGTTGATTGGGACAGATGACAAAAATATTTTTTAAATAACACCAACAAGCCAACCAACCATGCTTTCATACTTGAGTCACATATATAATATATATAAAGTATACAGTATAGACATCATTCCTGAAGTTGGAATAGTGCTAACATAATGGTGGGCAGAAATCAAAATGTTGCATGCACACACACCTCATAGCTCTTGTCAAGGAATGAAAAACATGGGCAAAAAATGTTGCATGCACACAGTGACACACACCTCCTAGCTCATGTGAAGGAAAGAAAAACAATCTCTTTTTGTTTATAATCCTATGTCTACATTTGTGTAAGCTGTGCCTCTTTCAGTACATTTTGGAAAAGTGACTTGGCACAGAACTGCCTGTTTTCCTGTGTTGGCCCAGACACTACAGCACTGTGGACCATCCCCTGTTGTCAGCATGGCTTCTGCTGAACCGACTGACTCCACTGACCAGCTCACCTGTACTATTTGCCATGAGCTCTTTAGTGAGCCAAAAATGCTGCCTTGTGCCCACCTCCTGTGTCGTAACTGTCTGCTGTCATGGATGCAGTCCAACAAGGATGCCAGGTGCCCTCTCTGCCGAAGTCCTGTTGTGGAAGCCAGCGACGGAGGAAGCGGAAGTTTGGAAGATGTGGTGGATGGCTTCCCCACAGACTTGTCCATGGTTGAGCTGGTGGAAGCGGAGCGACTTCTGAGCAAGCAGCACCAGTGCTGTGCCTGTGAAAACGTGGTGGCCACGTGTCTGTGCTTGAACTGCAGAGACATGATGTGCAAGTCTTGTGCCAAGATCCATACCAAGTTCTCTAATTCAAAGACCCATGTCATTGAAGAGTTGAGCAGCCTGACAGCTGAAAAACTGGCTGCTGATGGCCGCTCTTCCCCCTGCTCTTACCACACCAACGAGGTGTGTAGTCTGTACTGCCCTGACCATGAGGAGTCCCTGTGCCACACTTGTGCCGTGACACGTCACCGAAGCTGCCAGGAACTGAAAGAGATGGACAAGAAGATATCCGAGGCCCGCACTGTCCTGGCAGAGCTGGTCAGCAGGCTGAAGGAAGGGCAGTCGGCAATAAACCAGGGCGTTGAGGAATTGGAGCAACACCTCCAGGACACGGAGAAGAAAGCGCAAGCCTTGATCCAAGAGATTGATGACCTCTGTGACAGACTGGACTCTGCGGTCAAAGAATGTCGCCGTTACCTGAAGGAGCAGGTCCACAAGGCCAGGTCAGAGGTGAAGGAGGCTGTGCATGATGGGAAGACTCAGCTGCTTCAGAGAAAAGGAAAGGTGATGTCGCATAAGATCGTGTCGGAGCGGACCCAAGAGATGAAAGCTGAGAAGAAGACTGTTGCCATGACGGCTGTGATGAAAGTTCGTGTCAATAACATGGATCTCAGTGCCACGTTGCCTGCTGATGCAAAGACGGTGTCTGCGGTGACCTTGGAGGTCAGCATGGAAGCAGTGTCCAGTTGTGAGAAGATGCTGAAGGAACTGGGGCAGGTCAGGTGTCACCCTGCTGATCTGAAAGTCCAGCCACAAGTAATGGGGGCTGTTCCCTCTCAGGTATTGTCTGTCTGTCTGTCTGTAACCTGACTGTGACTGCCGGCTTGCATTTCTGTCTGTCTGGCTTGTTTTGCTGTATGTTTGTTGAATCACTCTCTCTCTCTCTCTCTCTTCTCTCTCCTCTCTCTCTCTCTCTCTCTCTCTCTCTCTCTCTCTCTCTCTCTCTCCTCTCTCTCTCTCTCTCTCTCTCTCTCTGTCTCTCTCTCTCTCTCTCTCTGTCTCTCTCTCTGTCTGTCTGTCTCTCTCTCTCTCTCTGTCTCTCTCTCTCTCTCTCTCTGTCTTCTT
>JASPKP010001368.1:0-5000 GCA_030674155.1 Stramonita haemastoma
TGTCTGTCTTCCCTCTCTCTTTTCTGTTTTTTCCCTCTTCTGTCTGTCTTTCTCTTCGTCTTTTTCTGTCTCTGTCTGTCTCTGCCCCTGTCTTGTCTGTCTGTTCTCTCTCTCTCTGTCTCTTCTGTGTTCTCTCTCTCTCTGTCTCTCTGTGTCTCTCTCTCTCTCTCCTGTCTCTCTGTGTCTCTCTGTGTCTCTCTGTCTCTCTCTCTCTCTCTTCTCTCTCTCTCTCTCTCTCTCCTCTCTCTCTCTCTCTCTCTCTCTCTCTCCTCCTCTCTGAGATGCCTATGTCTTTGCAAAATTTCTGTGATCTTTCTCCTTTCAAAAATAGTGTTTTAAAAACTCACGTTTTC
Organism: Stramonita haemastoma; assembly: GCA_030674155.1. Taxonomy (NCBI): domain Eukaryota; kingdom Metazoa; phylum Mollusca; class Gastropoda; order Neogastropoda; family Muricidae; genus Stramonita; species Stramonita haemastoma. Next base: position 354 of record JASPKP010001368.1, read on the forward strand.
CACATTCATGATGCCAAAAATGCTAACAAATAATTAATCGTTAGTTCGATTTCGATTTCTTCAGGGGCCTAATACCATCCGTCTGTATGAAAAACAAAAAAACACCCAGCAAATTAATCAATCGCTTAGTCCACCATCCCCCTACCCACCCACCTACCAAATTAATAACCAACCAACCATCAAAACGGTCAATCATCCACTTTACTCATCCACCTACCCGTCTACCTACCCAATCAACCAACCAACCAATCAACTATCCACCTACCCACTCACCTACCCAATCAACAAAAAACCAATTAACCATCCATCCACCTACCCAATCAACCAAAAAAACAAATTAACCATCCACCCACCTACCCAATCAACCAACCATCCACCAAGCCACCTACGCAACCAAACCCACCCTCCCACCCACCCAATGTACTTGTCAACACAAAATTTAGGATTCATTCCATGATTATTTAGGACCTGACAGACAGACAGACAAACAGACACACATAGCCTATCATTATCCTACACACCCTGTGAATTTCTCAATACTCCAACCTGTATGCATGCATACATACTTACATGCATGCCCCCCCCCCCCACACACACACACACATACACACCCAAGCTACATTCAATGCTCCATGCTTGGTTTCCCTGTCTGGGAATGGCTCCCTCCTTGTTTACGTTTATGCAGTTTGCTGGAAGTTTAGACACAGATGAGAGTAGAGAGAGGAGAGATGAGAGAGAGAGAGAGAGAGAGAGAGAGAGACCACAGAGGACACAGAGAGACACAGAGAGACACAGAGAGACACAGAGAGAGAGACAGAGAGAGAGAGAGACACAGAGAGAGACAGAGAGAGACAGAGAAAGAGAGAAAGAGAGAGAAAAAAGAGAGAGAGAGAGAGAGACAGAGAGAGAGAGAGAAAGAGAGAGACACAGAGAGAGAGACAGAGGAGAGAGAAGAAAGAGAGAGAGAGAGAGAGAAAGAGAGAGAGAGAGAAAGAGAGAGAGAGAGAGAGAGGAGAGAGAGAGAGAGGAGAGAGAGAGAGAGAGAGAGAGAGAGAGAGAGAGAGAGGTGCAGACTGTGCCATTAAAGTTCAATGATGCGTAAGTGTTTGGGGTTTTTTTTTGTTGTTGTTGTTTGGTTTGGTTTGGTTTGTTTTGGGGTGGGTTGTTTTTTTTAAGGTTGCTGAATCTGTACATCATTATTATGATATGGCTTTTTTACACACACACACACACACACACACACACAACACACACACACACACACACACACACACACCACAGATATATTATATATATATATAATACATACATACATACATTCATACATACATACATACATACATACATACATACATACATACATACATACACACACAGAGATATATACATACATACATACATACATACACACACACACACAACCACACACACAAACACACACACACAACACACACACACACACACACACAAAACAACACACACACACACACATTTTCAAGTTTGCAAACAATAAAGTTAACCTGGGAGATCGCAACAACAACAACAACAACAACAAAACAGCCCTACCCTAAAATTCATCAGACGACGATACACCGAGATTCGAACACACGAACAACAGATATGTTTTGGTAGTCAAGCGGTTTGAATCACTCGGCTATTAGCGTTCGGAAGGTGCATGTGATATGCATTCACAACACAGTGCAGAGGTACTCGCTCCTAGCAAAGAAAGCGTTTTGAAAGAAACACCGACAACATTTTCAAAAGCCCTCCAGGTTATCCGATACAATAAATGCATTGAGAAACGAGGGGAGCGACAGAGAGCTATGATATAATTTATAGAGGGCGGAAGGGAAGGGTGGGTGCAGACTGTGCCATTTATATTATATAAACGTTGAAGCGAGGTAAACATACTCTTCAATGTACGTAAAAAAAAAAAAAACTTCACAGAACAAAAAAAAATCTTATATAAAAGAAAATATTTTTTGGATATTCACAGAACGTATTCAGAGCTATATAAAGAAAAGTACCATTTATGTTGTTTTCTTGTGATCCTAATTTTTAAAAAAATTTTTTTACTGTGTCTGAATTATTTTCGAAATATTTTTAAAGACCTAATTTTCTTTTCTTTCTTGAATCAAAGTAGCTCTGCAGACATGACGTAAGAAGTGCGGATTTTTTTTTAGGGAGGGGGGGGGGTTGTTACTTAACGTGTCTCTTCCCTCCCTCCCCCCCCCCCCTACCATCCTCTCCTCCTATTTTAGACTGAAAGCGAAATTAAGATAGACACGTGTGTGCGTGCGTGTGTGTGTGTGTGTGTGTGTGTGTGTGTGTGTGTGTGTGGTGTGTGTGTGTGTGTGTGTGTGTGTGTGTGTGTTGTGTGTGTGTGATTATGTGTGTTGTGTGTGTGTTTGTGATTGTGTGTATGTGAAAAATCAAGTCAAAAAATGTTATTTCTACCTAGTACATTGAATAAACAATGCCTTTTCTGTGTATGTGTGTGTGTGCGTGCGTGTGCGTGTGTTTGTGTGTGTAGTGTGTGTTAAATGTGTATGCGTTTCTCCCCTCCCTCCCCCCCTCATACACACGTACACATACACACATCACAACACCACACAACACATCTGACAACACAGCACAACACAGCACACACACACAACACACACACACACACACACACACACCACACACAACACACAAAACACACACACACACACACATAATGATAGAGACAAACAGGCAGATACCATAACATAGCAATGTAGCTGAATACGAATATAAGCATCTGAAAATGAAGAGCCTATACTAATAATACAATGGTATCTTGCACGTTCATTTGCATATAAACAAAGCAGCTTCTCTATTTGCACTCTCTCTCTCTCTCTCTCTCTCTCTCTCTCTCTCTCCTCTCTCTCTCTCTCTCTCTCTCTCTCTCTCTCTAAGGGTCAAACATGTCCCCAACCGCCTTGGCTCACAAAAGAACTAGAAGAAGCTTGCTATCTTAGAGATTTCTTAAAAAAACATAAATACCATGAAGAGTCAAAAAGATTACGAAACGCCATAAACTCACAGAAACATCGAGAAAAAAAGAAATATTTCCAAGATTTACTATCTTCCAAACAAACTCAAAAATCATTTGGAGGGCCATTAATCAAATAACAAACAAACAATCATCTTCCAAATCAAATGTAATCAAAGATGTTACTGCTGAACAACTCAACAATCACTTCATAAACGTTTCTACTAATGTTGTTAGCAATGACAATTCAAAATCCAATAACCTAAACACATTAAAACAATACTGCCAAGAAAAGCATATTCCCTCAAAAACTCCACATACCATTTATTTCTGTTTTTGAGGTCCATAATTACATGATTCACCTCAAACAGTCAAGGACACGAGGTCTTGATGGAATAGACAGCAGAATTCTAAAACTTTCAGCTCCAGTTATCACAGACACTCTCACATATATATATAACCAATGTCTTGAAAAGAACTATTTTCCCAATGCCTTCAAAACTGCTAAAGTGATCCCCATCTACAAATCTGGTGACACTTCAGATCCCTCAAATTATAGGCCAATCTCTATTATATCCCTTCTTTCAAAACCCCTGGAAAAACATATAAATAAACACTTAGTCAGTCATATAGAAACTAACAACCTACTCCACCCTAATCAGTCAGGATTCAGACAAAATCACTCGTGTCATACTGCACTGACTAGTCTCATAGACAATTGGCTAACAAACATTAATGAAAATAAATTTTGTGGAGTATTATTTGTAGATTTCAAAAAAGCATTTGATACAATTGACCACACACTTCTCATCAGAAAGCTAGACCTGTATAATCTATCGTCAAATAGTCTAGAACTACTTGCTTCTTATCTCAAGAACAGACAACAGTGTGTTTTAACAACTACATCCACATCCAATCTAAAACCCATTCATTACGGAGTACCACAGGGATCTATACTAGGACCAATTCTCTTTTCTTTATACATAAATGACCTTCCTCTACATATTGCATCCAAATGTGAACTATTTGCTGATGACACAACCATACATACAAGCCATAATGACATTGACTCTCTTGCAACCATATTACAACAAAGCTGTAATGATCTTGTCAAATGGACAGATCTGAACCACATGTCTATTCACCCCCAAAAAACAAAATGCATGCTTATCACCACCAGACAAAAGCGACAAAATTTACCTAATAATCAGTTTCCAATACATATAAAAAGGAAGCAATCGAACAAACCTCTCATCACAAAGTTCTAGGAGTGACAATTGATGAAAATCTCAGCTGGATCTACCACATATCTCACCTATGCAAATACTTGTCCCAAAGAGTATACCAGTTGACTAAAATTAAACACTTCCTTGACTACCATTCAAGGAAATTATTCTTTCAAGCTTATATACAATCCTCAATAGACTATGCCTCAACCCTATGGGATTCTGCCAGTGCAAACACTATGAAACCCTTATCAAGTCTGTATAAACGTGCTCTCAAACTTATCCTCCTGAAGAAAACAACATTACTTGACGTGGATTATACTCAGTTAAGTATTCTCCCCCTACAACAAAGACTAAAATATAACAAGGGCATCCTGATGTTTAAGATAATGGCAGGAGCTGTCC
>JASPKP010001368.1:10000-15000 GCA_030674155.1 Stramonita haemastoma
GACACTGGACTGGGCACTAGGCTGAACACTAGGCTGGACACTGTCAAGCACAGGGGGTGGCGGAGAAATCACTTCGGGGTCCGAGGGTGGACTGACCGTGCCGCGGGGGTCTGGTGACACGGGGGGAGGAGCACTGTCCTCAACACCTTGTTCAGGCTGCTCTCTGCGACCTTCTTCCACAACCGACGGCTGGGACTCCACCACACTCACCAGGGGCTGCTGAACTCGCGCCCTCGTGTCCTCTGCTGCTGCTTTCTCCTCAGGGACAACAGGGGCGGGGGTAGGCGACGACGACACCTCAGCCTGCGCTTGTAGGGCAGAACTGGCTTCACCCTCAGCAGAGGAAGCAACTGGAGAAGACGGTTCGCTTTCAGGGGCGATACCTTCACCTTCACTTTTACCTTCACTCTCCTTGGCTGCAGTGTCAGGGGTTGATGTACTCACGGCAGATTCAGAGGCGGGAGTGTCGTCAACACCCGTCTGCGCTGTTCTAGGAGCTGCCTGGTCTGCGGGCCGTGTCTCGGTCTCTAAGGGCTGTTGCAGCACTGAAGTGTCGCCGCTGCTGCTTCGGCTCTCGCTATCTTCGTCGTCGACAGCAGACGACAAGGGGTCAGAGGTTGCGTGCCGCTTTCTCCCACCGTCCCTCGAAACATGCCGACCCCGTTGTCTCTGATACTACTACTTCAACCTAATAATATCCGCTATCGCCGCCTTCAAACGCTCTCGCTCTTTTAATTTTTTTTTTTTTTTATCGCGTGTCTCCGTCTCGCGGGGCTAGGCTTGTCTATGCGTGTCACGTCTGTCTGTCTCTCTCTCTCTGTCTGTCTCTCTGTCTCTCCCCCTCTTACGTCTTTTACCTAGCCCAGCTACCTATACTACCAGCCAGACAGACATTGCTTAACAGGGAAGCTATGCAAGCAGACAGCCCTGCTTTCTCTTAAGATGTTCGTGGCACTTATTGGGGATAAATAGGCGGGGCGAAAAAGGAGGAGGAGGAGGAGGAAGAGGAGGGAGGAGGAGAAAAGGGGTGGATGAGAGAAAGGGGAGAGGGAAGGTAGGGGGGGAGGAAGGAGGAGAGGGGAGGAGGGGGAGGGAGAAAGAAAAAAGGGGGGTGGTGGGGTTGTTAATGTCTTGTCCGAACATTCTTGCTGAAATAAACAGCCTAAGGGGTAGAAATTCGGGCGGTCTGTATTCGTATATAAATGTGTGTGTACACAGTGGATCATTATAGGCTTAGGTGGGCTAGTTTACATGTATACGCGCACATGCATGCATACATGTACTTACGCAACACGGACAGTATGTGTGTGTGTGTGTGTGTGTGTGTGTGTGTGTGTGCGCGCGCGCGCATGCACACACATACGTACATATACAATTTCACGTGTGTCTGTCTGTCTGTCTGTCTGTGTGTGTGTGTGTGTGTGTGTGTGTGTGTGTGTGTGTGTGTGTGTGTGTGTGTGTGTCCACCCCAGGTGTCCCACTGTCCAGTTCATGGACTGACCAAAAATGCTTTCAAAGTTCACGACATGGTCAACAAGCATATACCATTTCCTGAAGAAATAGGCCGGACACCTACCGAGTTTACGAATGAAATCAGTCACTGGAAAGAATGAATCCACTTCGGTATCAACAGCTGTTGTTTTATTTTACAAGAGTGTTTTATTTTGAAAGAAGGGCGTTAAAAGCAGAATCCCATTTAGAGCATGCAGCTCTTTAAGTATTATTACCTTTTCATGTACAAAAACATCAACACACACGCTATCTCTTCAGTCGGTTCTTCTCCCACTCCTTCCCACTCCTTTCTTCAACTTCTTTACTTTCCACTTTCCTCGTCTAATATCACTGAGTGTGAACAGACGTTAAATTGAAATCAACAACAACAACAACATGCAGCTACAACTTCATAACAGCGATCACAATTTTATGCTGCTTGCGTCAGTCAGTACAGGCTCTATCTATCCGTGCGTCAAATAGTAGAAGGCATCCGTCAGTCTCGGAAGATTATGCAGTCGCGTTCTAGGCTCTAGAGCGCAAAGCCTGGGTAAGTAAGTATGGAGGGCAAGCTGTTACCCATGCAGCAGAACATCCCTCCCCTCCCCCCTCTTTATGTTGCTGGAATGGTCCATTGGAAAGGCAATCACTGCTACACATGGTTCCAGCGCCGTCGCAGGAGCTGCCAGAACGTTGCAATATAATACAGTTTCGAACCGCCCTGGGGACTGCGTCAAATGCTTTCCGAAACAGTGGGGTGCTCTTGGCAAAAGCTCATCGTCTCATTGATTTGTGTATCTTCATTTTTTTTTGCTGTACAATACACATATCAAAATTGGGTTAATGAACAGTTTTGTTGAAATTCGTACTCCTATATATTTATAAAAAGTAAGGTGTAAGAAAAGGCCGATTGCAAGCGCTTTAATCTATTGCATTGACAAGAAAAGTTCATCAACCCTCTTCGCTTAATCTTTTGATCCTGCATTCCACGAATGCTACAGACGAGTAGCTACGACCGTTCGGCTTTAAAATCCCATGGGTCTATGAAGTCATGGATTCAAATTTCGGTGACGTCTTGCGAATTAAGAGTGGGAATTTATTCCAACTCCAGATCGACTTCAAGTGCAGACCTGCCAGCGCTTTCATTCCCTTTGTGTATATACACAGTCATGCAGAAGATAAAATATGCGCGTTAAAGATACCATCATTCATGTCGGTGGGTTACGGAAACACGCATACATCCCTGAAGTTGTTTTGTGGCTACCTTCACGGTAGGTAAAAACGGACGCTTACGCAAAATCTCACCATTGGTGAACCTCGGAGCTCTAGACAATTTTTTTTTAAATATATATATACTATATATAGATATAGATATATATATATATAAACCGAATGCTATATTCTAAAGCATATCAGGCTGAATAACTAAGACATCAGCTTAGTTTGTCACCTCGTGAACTGTCACAGGGATCGCCAGGGATCTTGTGAGCTGAGCCAAACATCTGCCCCCTCCCCTCCCCTCTTCTCTCCACCATAAAACCAGGTACTGTCACCTCATAAGAGTTTTTACAGACACATCGGCGGATCGGTGGTCTTGCGTTAAGACACCCAGAAAAGTAAGAAGAAGAAGAAGAAGACGAAGAAGAAGAAGAAAAATAATCATCACATCGTCATCATCATCATCATCATCATCATCTAAATAATAATAATAATAATAATAATAATAAATCATGGAATTTATATAGCGCTATTTCTTGTAAAGAACAAATTAAAGCCACAGGTTCCTCTCCAGAGGTTCCAGTCCTGTTTGAACCCGAGGCTTCTCAGTCATTAACATTTTAAAGGGTGGTGGTGGTGGTCTGGGTCCTAGTCTTTTCGGGCGAGACGTTAAATCGAGATTCTGTATGCAACACGCATTTCACACATGTAAGGAAAAAAAAAAAAAAGAAGAATGCATAGCGCACGACGAGAAAGTTATCCCTGGTAAAAATGATGTAGAAAAAAATGATGCTGGGAAAGAAGGATTTTTTGTTTGGTGGTTTTTTTCTTGAGTCTCTTGCATTGCCGGTTATATTCTCTCAGCAAGTGTTTTTCATCCCCATCAATACATGAGAAAGAAAATTTTACGCATGTTGATAAGAAGAAAGGAAAAAAGGTGGCGCTGGTCTTGTGGCGACGCACTCCTCTTTGGGAGAGCAGTCCGCGAAGAGCAGAGGAAGTCTGTTGTGACTTAAGGCAGTAAAATATACAATGCAATGCAGTACAGTACACAGCAATACGGCACGATACAGTAAAATACATTACACTACTCTACACTACAACACGATAAGATACAACACAATACATTACAATACACTACAATACAATACGATACGATACGATACAACACAATACAGTGCAATACACTACACTACGATACAATACGATACGGTACAACACAATACAATACAATACAATGCTGCTGCTGCTGCTGCTTCTTCTTCTTCCTCCTTCTTCTTCTTCTTCTTCTTCTTCTTCTTCTTCTTCTTCTTCTTCTTCTTCTTCTTCTTCTTCTTCTTCTTCTTCTTCTTCTTCTTCTTTTCCTCCGGACGCTCAGACAACAACTATTGTCATCTGTTGTATGAGCGGATATGATACAACACAATGCAATACAATACAATACAATACAATACAGTACACTACAATACAATACAATGCGATACAATATAATACAATTCAATACAATATAAACAATTGACGATGCTTCTACCCTGTGGGATTTTGCTAGTGCAAGCACAATGAAACCGTTACTGAGTCTGTATAAATGTGATCACAAACTGGTCCTGTTCAAAAAGACAAGCTTGTTTGAAACCGAGTATACTCAGATCAGTTAAATAATATTCTCCCCCTACATCAAAGATTGAAATATAAAGGCCTCATGATGTTCAAGATTATGACAGGAACTGTTACCTCATCCTTAAGAGACAAATTCCCCCTAAACCAGTCCAGAAATACTATACAACCAAGTGTCCCAATCCCAAGCATAGATCTGTTCAAATCTCGTGTACTTTATCATTTAGGTCCTATGCTGTGGAACTCTTTTATTGACTCAGTTAAGCAACATCAATCCATAACAACCTTCACGCATCATTTATTAACCCACTTGACACATCAACAATAACGAACCACATTCCATAGCCTTGGAAACAAAGTTATGTATTTGCCCTTATCTATCTGCCCTTTCCCTCCACCTCCCTCTCACCCCCTCACCCCTAATCAATCTCTCTCTCTCTCTCTCTCTCTCTCTCTCTCTCTCTCTCTCTCTCTCTCTCTCTCTCTCTCTCTCTCCTCTCTCTCTCTCTCTCCCTGAAATCACTTGTTTTTTGTTAATTTTTATTGTCTACTTTATTCTTTTCTTTTTTCATTTTATATATTATGTCATACCATTATACTCAATGTTAATAGCTTCTTTTTTTTTTACTGCAGCCAGCTAATTGATGAATGGGTGTATGTGTTTGTGTGTTGTGTTT
>JASPKP010001368.1:25000-29467 GCA_030674155.1 Stramonita haemastoma
TGTGTGCAGTAGTAGTAGTAGTAGTAGTAGTAGTAGTAGTAGTAGTAGTAGTAGTAGTAGTAGTAGTAGTAGTAGTAGTCTGAAATTTTACGTCCATTCTTATAAAGTGATACCGGATGTGTTGTGTGTGTGTGTGTGTGTGTGTGTGTGTGTGTGCGTGCGTGCGTGTTTGTGTGCGTGTGTGCATACTTCTGAGCGCGCGCGAGCGCGTGTGTATGTGTGCCTGTGTATGTGTTCACGCGCGCGTGCGCGCGCGCGCGTGTGTGTGTGTGTGTGTGTGTGTGTGTTTGTGTGTGTGTGTGTGTGTGTGCGTGCGTGCATGTGTGCGTGCATGCCTCTAAGTGTGTGTGTGTGTGTGCGTGTGTGTGTGTATGTGTGTGTGTGTGTGTGTGTGTGCGTGTGTGTGTGTGTGTGTGGTTTTGTAAACGAGTTTTGAGATGGAAGGGGGACAGGGCATTTAGAAATGGGGAGATGGATAGTCGCATGGAGAGGGAGGGAGGGAGAAAGGGAGCGGGGGTTGGGAGAAGAATTAAAGAGGAGAGGAGGAGAGACGTGGCAGTGGGGATGGTGAAGGGGGGGGGGAACGGAGGGAGGAGGATTTTCGGTCAACTTAAAAAAAAAAAAAAAAAAAAAAAAAAACACGAAGGAGGGTCAAGGTCTAGATGACCGTCGCCAGCGTTGGTTTTGTTTGTTGTTGTTTTTTTTTAATTTCTTCCATGACACATTGCAGGGGCCATTTTCTCTGTCTGAATGTCTGTCTGTCTATCTATCTGTCTGTCTGTCTCTGTCTGTCTGGTTGTCTCTGTCTCTGTCTGTCTGTCTGTCTGTCTGTCTGTCTGTCTGTCTGTCTGTCTCTGTCTCTCTCTCTCTCTCTCTCTCTCTCTCTCTCTCTCTCTCTCTCTCTCTCTCTCTCTCTCTTCTCTCTCTGTCTGTGCGTGCGTGGTGTGTGTGTGTGTGTGTGTGTGTGTGTGTGTATGTGTGTGTATGTGTGTGTGTGTGTGTGTTCGTTTTAACGTCTATCCACTAAAAATGCAGTTATTTTAGACAGGACATGGGAAGGTGAAAGAGATAAAAGTAAATACCAATGTGTTTGTTTGTAAAGTTGAATGGTAGATAAAAGGCAGAAGACAAAAAAAACCCAATCTAACCATGAGAAAATCATTGAGCTATATATACGAGACAGGGCAAACGAAAAAAAAAAGAAAGTTTAATAAGCAAGAACAAAATGAATACCAGAATATGTTTGTGCGTCCGGGACCAGAATATGTTTGTGCGTCCGTGGGTGCGTGAGTGCGTGCGTGTTTGTTACCAAAAATAGGGAAACTAGACACACACAAAATAAGAAAAGTTAAGTGCATTGATGCATCGTATAGTGTGTATGTGCATGTATGGCAGCGTTTTTTGAGCTAGCATGTATAGTAGCAGCGTTTTTGAGCTAGTATGCTTGATCGCGTGTGCGTGTATTTGTGTATGGGTGTATGTATTTGTATGTGTGTGTGTGTGCGTGCGCGCATGTGCGTGCATGCGTGCGTGCGTGTGTGCGTTGTTGTTTCTTATCTTCCTGCCATACCGTTCTTGGTCTATCGTCTGCCTTCTTGCTCTATTCTCCTGCCTTCTTTTTTTCTAGAAAGACTTTAAAAGAAACAACAATTCTCTGGCACACTGAAGTCAGATGCGCTGGCCTCACTTGCCAAGGCGCTTAACGGCAGCGCAACACTATCCCGCTCATATGACAGACAACGATCTTTGCTGTCTGAGCTTTCGACGAAGAAGCAGAAGAAAGAGAGAAATCGCTTTACCACTAAGCCCATACAGTGTGAAAGGAAACAGACCTGAACTTTTACAGCAGTGCACAAAATCCAGTGTAACTCCGTCAAAGGTCCAGGACCCACTGTTAAAAATTTTCATGAGCAACCCCCCCCCTCCCTCCCTCCCTCGGCCTCCTCCTTCCCCCCTTTCTTTTACCAGATCCAAGTTTGGCCAGTACCAGCTGAGCTGAGATGAGAATTATTATTTTATTGTGTCGTGTTATATGGTATTGTATTGTATTATGTTGTATTCTTATTGTGTTGTATTGTGTTGTGGTGCATTGTGTTGTGTAGTGTTGTATTGTGTTGTATTGTATTGTATTGTATACCACTTTATTATTTTTTTTAATAAAATAATATTTTTTGAAATAAATAAAATAAAGAAAAAAATTAAAATAGTTAAAAATAAAAAAAAATTAATAGTATTGTATTGTGTTGTATTATATTGTATATCACTTAAAGTCACGGCAGAATTATCTGTGTGAAAATTGGGCTGCTCATCTCCGGGGAGAGTGTCGCCACAAGAGCAGCGCCACCCATTTTTTTCCCTTTTCTGTCTGTATGTGTATTCATTTTGTTTCCCTTTCAGAGTGGCTTTTCTCTGCAGCTTGTTTTTACATTTTATTTCATTCTTTTATTTCGAGGATAATAGAATAAGCACTTACGTGCTTTTTACATCCAGTCTCCGTGCGTATGTACTTTCGTAAATTTTGTCATACGTTCCCACTGGCACATACTGTGCACACTAGTGTTTAATCTCTAGACCCCCCCCCCCCCCCCCCCCCCACCTCCCTAGTGACATGAAAGACATGTAACCCTCCTAAACTTGGCTTTGTATGTGTGTGTGGTCAGGGTTCACCCAAGGAGACGTGACAGGGCATGGCCCTGGGCAAGCTGTACGGCAACGACTTCAGCCAGACCTGACCCCTCTGGCGCTTGGAGGCCCTCCCCCTCAGCTTGAAGGCCCTGACTGTGCCAGCTGAAGACCCTGACTGTGCCAGCTGAAGACCCTGACTGTGCCAGCTGAAGACCCTGACTGTGCCAGCTGAAGACCCTGACTGTGCCAGCTGAAGACCCTGACTGTGCCAGCTGAAGACCCTGACTGTGCCAGCTGAAGACCCTGACTGTGCCAGCTGAAGACCCTGACTGCCAGCTGAAGACCCTGACTGTGCCATGAAGAACCTGACTGTACCATGAAGAACCCGACTGTGCCAGCTGAAGACCCTGACTGTGCCAGCTGAAGAAAGCCCTGAGCACTGCAGCCATCAATGGCTGCCAGACGCCGACGCCAGGGCCCGCAACCCGGCCGTCCTCTCCAGCAGCACAGGGGAACTAACCCTGTCCGCCAACGCCACAGGCCGGCGCCACAAGAAGCGCTCCAGTATCCACACCTCCATCCGTGTGACGCTGGAGAAGAAGAGAGTTCTCCAGAACTCCAAGCCGACCTCGGAGGACGAGATCCCCATGCTCGGGGACATCTTGAACATAGAGAAGGGAGGGAGGAAGGAGGGAGGGAGGTAGGAAAGAAGGAGGGAGGGAGAGAGGAAGGGAGGAAGAAAGAGATGGAGGAAGAAAGGAAGGGAGGAAGAAAGGAAGGGAAGAGGGAGGAAAGAAAGGATGGAAGGGGAGAGGGAGGAAGGAAGGAGGGAGAGGGAGGAAGGAAGGTAGGGAGGGAGGAGGAAGGAAGGAATGAAGGAATGAAAGAAAGAAGGGAGGAAGGAAGAAAGGAAGGAAGGTTATGGTGGGAGGAAGGAAAGGGAGGGAGGAGAGAAGAAAGGAAGGGAAAAAGAAGGAGGAAGGAAGGGAGGAAGGAACTAAGGAGAAAGGAAGGTAGGGAGGAAGGGGGAAGGAAGAAAGGAGGGAAGGAAGGGAGCAAGGAAGTAAGGGGAGAGAGAAGGAAGAGGGAAGGAAGGGGGAGCAAGGAAGGAGGGATGAATATAAAGAAGAAGGAAGGGAGAAGGGGGAAGGAAGGAAGGGGTGGCGAATGTGGTTAGACTGCAACAGGCGGGAGGCAGGGAAAGACATCAACTCGCCAACCTGTTGTAGGGCGGGCCCTGTTCACATGTGCAGGTGATGGAGGACCAGCCAATGGCCTCACCCCGCTTCCCCACTTTGACAATTTCTCTGTGTGTGTTATGTGTTTGTGTGTGTTGTGTGTGTGTGTGTGGTGTGAGGTGTGTGCGTTTTGTATGTGTCTGTGTGTGTGTTTTTGTGTGTGTCTGTGTGGTGTGTGTGGATTCCTTGGCTAGAGCTCTGAGGCTCACCCACAGTAACATTTTTGTGTCTGCGACCGTTTTTTTTTTCACCATGAAGGTAGCTGCATTTGACTTCACCTTAGGGATGCATGCAAGATATATTTGTGTTTTTTCTCTCCGTAACCAACCGATCTGCTAACATGAGTGACGGGTTCTTTTACGTGCGTGGGTTTTATCTTCTGTGTATCTCTGTACTTAAAATTGACCTGGAGATCGTAAAAAAAAAATCCCACCCTTAATTCACCAGATACAGCCACCAAGATTTTGAACCCACGGACTTCGTGGACCCATGAGATTGAAGCCGAATGGTCTTAAACCACTCGCTATAGTGTCCATCATGTGTACATAATGAAAATCCTTGCCATTATTTTTGTTGTTGTTGTTCTTTTATATCGAGGTATGAA
>JASPKP010001369.1:12500-15000 GCA_030674155.1 Stramonita haemastoma
CGAAAAGCGGAACATGATTTCACATATGCGCAAGATGTTTTCCACGCGTTCGCACACGGGGCCTCAGTTTATAGCCTCATCCGAAGGACTTTTGGGGAGAGTGGAGTCAGCACTGATGCTAACTCCAGGGGAAAATCTCCTCGAAAGGGAATCGAACCCTGGTCGTCAGATTGTAAGCGCAATGTTCTGACAACAAGGCTATCCCGTCCCCCGGGTATGCATGTGGATGCAAGTTGTAGCAGCTATACCTACATACCCCCTTTAACTTCACTGTAATCGATCTCTCCTCGCTGCCCAGGTCAAAAGCTTGGCCAGTTGATCAATAGCCACAGGCAAAAAACAAATGCATACAACGAAATTGGGTGTGTGGGTTTTTTTTTTCCATCACTGAAATATCATAATAACAGATTTTTTTTAAAAACCACTTTATGTCACAGCAGATTTTTCTGCGTGAAATTCAGGCTGTTCTCCTCTTCCCGGGGTCGAGAGCGTGTCGCCACAAGTGCAGCGCCACTCTATTTTTTTCAATGATAAATCAATGATAACAAATCTCTCCCCCCCCCCTCCCCCCCCCCCCCCCCCACCACACACACACACAAACGTCGACCTCGGATGCGCTGGGCCTGACTTGTCAGGCGCTTAAAGGGCAGTGTGACTATTATTTGCTCATAGACAGACAATATTTTTTGTCCTAGCATTTCTTTTTATTTAATTTTTTTAAATTTTTTTTAATCTATTTATTTATTTATTCTTTTATATCGATGATAATGGAATAAGCACTTCATGTGCTTTTTCATGCAGTTGTGTAAATCTTGTCATCTGTTCCCACCGGCACACAATGGCCTACTCTTACAAAAAGCTGAACAAGATTTTAACGTGTGCGCAAGAGGTTTTGCGTGTGTTCCCCACACAGGGCATCGGTTTATAGTCTCATCCGAAGGACTTTTGAGGGGAAGTGGAGTCAGCACTGATGTTAAAACTCCAGAGGAAAAATCCCCTCGAACGGGAATAGAACCCGGGTCGTCAAAATTAATTGCGAGCGCCGTGTTCTGACCACTAGGCTATCTCGTCCCCCAATCTCACAGTGATTCCCAGGTTTAATAAAAGGGACACAGAGCTTATTCTGCGAGAGGGACAGGCTAGTGGGTCAGAACATTGCGCTCGCAATTTGACGACCCGAGTTCGATTCCCCGTTCGAGGGGATTTTTCCCCTGGAGTTAACATCAGTGCTGACTCCACTCTCCCCACAAGTCTTTTCGGATGAGACTATAAACCGAGGCCCCCATGTGCGAACGCACGCAGAACATCTTACGCACACGTTAAATCCTGTTCCGCTTTCGACAGAGTAGGGCCATTGTGTGCTGGTGGGAAAAGATGACAAACTTGACAAAACTGCATACACATGGGGACAGAATGTAAAAAAAAAAAAAAAAAAGAACACGAATGCATATTCCGTTATCTTCGATATAAAAGAATAAATAAGTAGATAAAATAAAAACAATCTGACAGTGATTCCCAGGTATAATAAAAGGGACACAGCTTATTCTGCGGGACCCACACTTTGTTAAGGGGTGGATCGGTGGTCTAGAGGTATCGCGCCTGTTTAGAAAGCCAAAACACCGGGTCGGAAGTATGCGGTGGTTGAACCCCGTTTGGGCCCAAAACTTTTCCGCCCATCCATAAGACCACGAGTGGTGGTCTGGGTGCTACTCTTTCGGATGAGATGATAAACCGAAGTCCCTTGCGTCACACAAAATTATTTAGCGCTCGTAAAAGTACCCATGGCAACTAGAGGGTTTTCCCTGGTAAAATTCTGTAGAAAAAAGCCATTCTGGTGGGGAAAAAATTCAGTTGCAGAAAGGGAAAACGAAAAAAAAAAAAAAGGTGGCGCTGCACTTGTGGTGACGCGCTCTTCCCGGGGAGAGGAGAGCAAGCCCGAATTTCACACAGAGAAATCTGCTGTGACTTCAAAGTGGTGTGAAATGTAAAATGTAAAAAGTCAGGAACACTCAACAACAACATCCCCCCTGACCACCTCCCCCCCTTCGCGCACCCCACCACACTACACACCACACACCATACACACACACTACACACACATAACACACACATACACACACACTACACACACACATATATATATATACTACACACAACACACACACACACACATATACTCACACACACACACTACACACACACACATACTCACACACACAACACACACACACACACACACACACACACACACACACACACACACCACACACACACACACACACACACACAACACACACACACACACACACACACACACACACACACACACACACACACACACACACACACACACCTCCTCCTCCTCCTTCTCATCCACACCTAATGAAAATCGTCTCAATATAATCAATACGTCATTATCTGTCTAACCCTGCCCACGTGAAAAAACGTCATGCGCGCACACACGCACACACGCACACACACTACACACACACACTACACA
>JASPKP010001370.1:2500-5000 GCA_030674155.1 Stramonita haemastoma
AGTGTGTGTGTGTGTATGTGTGTGTGTGTGAAAGTGTGTGTGTGTAAGTGTTTTAAGTGTGTGTGTGTGTAACTGTGTGCTTGAATGCGTGTTTGCGTACATGCATGCGTGCGTGCGTGCATGCACGCGCGCGTGCATGTGTGTGTGTATGTAAATGTGTGTTTTATGTGTGTGTCTGTATGTGTGTGTCTGTGTCTGTGTCTGTGTGTGATTTGCAGTGTTAGAAGCTGTGCGTCAATGTAGTTGGTGAAAAAAGAACCTTACTATCATCTGCTTTGTGAAATGTTTGCTCAGTGTTAGTTGTACTTCAGGGAATCCGTCAGTTGAATGCTTAGCCACAAGTCCATCCCCACTCACTCACATTGAGTTTTCTCTTGAGGAGAGTAGCAGAGTAGTTTCAGGACTGCTGTTGAAGGTTCTGGCATTGATCTCTGGCTATTTTCAGTCAGAGGCCGGGCGATGCCAGTTCTTTTTATGTTGTTGACGAGTGCAGTAGTTTCCATTCACAATCTGTCTGTGTGTGTGTCTGTGTGTCTGTGTGTCTGTGTGTCTTGTGTGTGTGTGTGTGTGTGTGTGTGTGTGTGTGTGTGTGTGTGTGTGTGTGTGTGTGTGTGTGTCTGTCTGTCTGTCTGTCTGTCTGTCTGTCTGTCTGTCTGTCTGTCTGTCTCTCTGTCTCTCTCTCTCCTCTCTCTCTCTCTCTCTCTCTCTCTCTCTCTCTCTCTCTCTCTCTCTCTCTCTCTCTCTCTCTCTCTCTCTCTCTCTCTCTCTCTCTCTCTCTCTCTCTCTCTTTCTCTCTCTCTCTGTGATGTTTTCAGTTGTTTATTTCATCTTGTTCTCTTGTTTGCTCTTTACCTATTAACACTTTTCTATTCTTCCATAATCAAAATCTTTTTATTGTGACTTCTGATTTTTGTCTTCTGATCGAGTGCATTTTTATTACCTTATCATAATAGTGTCCTTATTCTTGTGTGTTGTTTGGTACTGCGTACAATTTTATTGTTTAGTATCTTTTCATCTTGATGTATCCCTGAAAAGGGCGGGGACTGGATGTAAAAAAGCACACGAGTGCTTATCTATTATCCTCGAATAAAATACTTTGCCTTGCCTTGCCTTGCCTTGCCTTGCCTTGCCTTGCCTTGCCTTGCCTTCCTCTCTCTCCTCTCTCCTCTCTCTCTCTCTCTCTCTCTCTCTCTCTCTCTCTCTCTCTCTCTCTCTCTCTCTCTCTCTCTCTCTTTTCTCTCTCTCTCTCTCTCTCTCTCCTCTCTCTCTCTCTCTCTCTCTCTCTCTCTCTCTCTCTCTCTCTCTCTCTCTCTCTCTCTCTCTCTCTCTCTGCAAATCGATGAATATTTTGTGACTCTCCCTCTATATGTATGTGTATGTATGTATGAGTATGTATGTATGTATGTATGTATGTATGTATGTATGTATGTATGTATGTATGTATGTATGTATGTATGTATGTATGTATGTATGTATGTATGTATGTATGTATGTATGTATGTATGTATGTATGTATGTATGTATGTATGTATGTATGTATGTATGTGAGTATGTGAGTATGTGAGTATGTGTGTACGTGCGCGTGTGTGTGTGTGTCTGTGTGCGTGAGTGAGTGTGTGTATGTGTGCGCGTGCGTCCGTGTGTGCGTGTGCGTATGTGCGTATGTGCGCGCGTGCGTGTGTGTGTGCATGCGTGCGTGCGTGTGTGCGTGTGTGTTTGCGTAAAATGCCTATACGTGAATAGGTGTATATGTAACCTAACTTGCCATTTTCCTCCTCCGTCACTGAATTACTGTATGTGTCAGATATTTACAGTGTCTCTCTCGTGTATTTTCCTGTCAGTCAGTGACTGTGGGATTCAATTTGAACGAAAAAGTTACCGTTTCAAACATGACAGATATAAGTAGACAATTTCGTTAAGTACTGCCATTTGGCCAAGAATAGTAGAGAGAGAATGAGAGAGAGAGAGAGAGAGAGAGAGAGAGAGAGAGAGAAGAGAGAGAGAGAGAGAGAGAGAGAGAGAGAGAGAGAGAGAAGAGAGAGAGAAGAGAGAGAGAGAGAGAGAGAGAGAGAGAGAGGAGAGAGAGAGAGAGAGAGAGAGAGAGAGAGCGTACAACTGACACATCAATTGGGACAAAAATGAATTTCACAGTGGAAAGGTTTTAGTGTTTGACTGCTGTCGGGCACTGTTTGTTAAGATAAAATAAAATTTTAAAAACACACACACTCACACACAAACCAAACAAATCGTTTCGAATGTGTGGTATTGACTCTTTATTTTGACCAGTAGAGAAAGAAACTGATTTGGTATAATAGAGAGTTTAAAGTTCTTTGGTTCAATAGAGAATGTAAAGGGATTTGGTTAAACAGAGAATACAACAGAGAATACAACAGAGAATACAACAGAGAATACAACAGAGAATACAACAGAGAATACAACAGAGAATACAACAGAGAATACAACAGAGAATACAATTAATTTAGTTTCAAGAGAGAATGCA
>JASPKP010001370.1:10000-12500 GCA_030674155.1 Stramonita haemastoma
CCAGACATTTAGGAGGGCCAAGGTGTTTGAAGTTTGAGTGAAATATATCCTAGAATGTTAGTGGCTGCGTACATGGTGCCACTGGGTTGATAGAATGTGTTGTGTTGATGCTGTTGATGTTGGTGTAGTTGTTTTTATTTGTTATGAGAATGATGGTTACGCTAACTACTGTGATGGTCGTAGTGGAGATGGTGGATGTGATGGTTTTGGTGGTTGCAGTGATGATGATGATGATGATGATGATGATGATGATGATGATGATGATGATGATGATGATGATGATGATGATGATGATGATGATGAATGACGACGATGACGACGACGATGATGGTGATGATGGTGATGATGATAATGCCGACGACGATGATATATTTTATCTATTTTTTCATTATCTATAAGTGCCCTTACTGTCAGAATGTCTAATGGCTTTATAAAGAGAAGGCACGTCAATCAAAACTGTTAACGTGGCACACCGATTCTTGTCATCTTGATTTTTCTTTTCTGCAGTTGTATTTGTTTGCCAGTGGTAGTGAACTTTGCTGTGTAATCTTACCAATGGACAACTCTCCTGTTAATGTCAGTTTTCTCACACGTGCTACAATAGTATTGTATACGCAACAACAGTTTTATTTTTGAAATCTGAAAACAAAATGCACACAGACTACTATTTATTTAGTTTTGTGAATGACACAAAAGTAAGCTCTCAATTGGAATTTAAACCTGTCATATTCTGTACAGATGCTGAAAATCCAACCTCTTCTTCTTCTTCTTCTTCTTCTTCTTCTTCTTCTTCTTCTTCTTCTTCTTCTTCTTCTTCTTCTTCTTCTTCTCCTTGTTCTTCTCCTTGTTCTTCTTCTTCTTCTTCTTCTTCTCTTCTTCTTCTTCTTCTTTCTTCTTCTTCTTTTCTTCTTCTTCTTCTTCTTCTTCTTCTTCTTCTTCTTCTTCTTCTTCTTCTTCTCTCTTCCTCTCCTCCTCCTCCTCCTCCTTCCTCCCTCTCCTCCTCCTCCTCCTCCTCTCCTCCTCCTCTTCTCCTTCTCTTCTTCTTCTTCTCTTCTTCTTCTTCTTCTTCTTCTCTCTCTTCTCCTCCTCCTCTCCTCCTCTCTCTCTTCTCTCTTCCTTCCTTCCTCTCTTCCTTCTTCTTCTTCTTCTTCTTCTTCTTCTTCTTCTTCTTCTTCTTCTTCTTCTTCTTCTTCTCTTCTTCTTCTTCTTCTTCTTCTTCTCTTCTCTTCTTCTTCTTCTTTCTTCCTTCTCTTCCTTGTGTTTAGCTATTCCACTGACAGTTCCTACAATGCCTGTGACCTCCCTCCCTCACTTACTGAGGCTCAATGTTTGTTCATTTCAAACCACCTGACCTAGAGTTTGGGAAGCTTCTGACTGCCCGCAGCGAACTGATGAAAAGAACGGTTTACAGTTTCGCTACAGGCGTAACACAGGGTGATTTATTAACTGGTGTTCTCTTTCCATTGCTCATGTTTTGATTCGAGATGTGGCTTCGACGGTGAGGTAGGTAGGTATATTGAGACGAAAATGAAGGGGAAGGGGAAGGGAAAGGGGCGAGGAGGATGTAGAGGGGTCATTACGAACATAACAGGGTTTTCCGGAATTTTTTTCCCCCCAAACAGGAGTGGGTATCGAAAGTGACATGTCAAAATTGAAAGTAAATAAAAATGAGTGTCAATGTCCCAGAGATTCACAGTCTATGTCTGTATGTCTATCAAACACACACGCACACACACACACACACACACACACACACACACACACACACACACACACACACACACACACACACACACACACACACACACACACCTCTCTCTCTCTCTCTCTCTCTCTCTCTCTCTCTCTCTTCTCTCTCTCTCTCTCTCTCTCTCTCTCTCCTCTCTCTCTCTCTCTCTCTCTCTCTCTGCCAGCAAGCCTGCTCACCTGCATGTGTACATATGCTTATATGCGTGGACGTGCTCATTCACACACTTGCGCGTAACAGAACATATGCCTGTGTCTCACTGTGTGTACGAGGGTTGGTGGATGTATACATGCACACGCAAAAGCTGTTAAAAAGACATTCTTATTCTTTATTCTTTCTTTATTCGTTTATATCGAGGATAATGGAATAAGCACTCGTGTACTTTTTTACACCCATTCCCCGTGTGCATGCAGTTTTGTAAATCTTGCCATCTGTTCCCACCGGCACACAATGGCCTACTCTTACGAAAAGAGGAACATGATTTAACGTGTGCGCAAGATATTCTTATGGGTGCATGTGTGTGGGTGCGTCCATGTGTACATACATGTCTGCATGCATGCACGCGTGTGGGCGAATGTTTGAATGCAGTTATGCTTGTAGAATTTGTAAAATGAAAACTGTCACTTATGCTTCCAAGGACACCTTTCGAAAATCTGCTTTCGTCATAACAATATCCTAAATAAAACTCCCGACAATGATACTCGCATACCTCGACATCGCACCATGACACCATCCATAAAGAGCTATGATATG
>JASPKP010001370.1:20000-25000 GCA_030674155.1 Stramonita haemastoma
TCTTTTTATCCTACTTCCTTACTAACTTCCTTACTTGTGTGTGTGTGTGTGTGTGTGTGTGTGTGTGTGTGTGTGTGTGTGTGTGTGTGTGTGTGTGTGTGTGTGTGTGTGTGTGGTGTGTGTTGCTAGAGTGTGTGTTTGTATGTGTGTTAGTCTATGTACTTCTGCCGTGTATATTATGTGATTCAACCCGTGCGCTCGTGCGCGCGGTGTGTCTGGACCCGCGTGGTATGTCCGCAAATATAAACGTATAACACTTCATTCACACTTCCTCCTGTTTACCATCCTAACATCCATACACATTATGCAACTACGCACTTTCCTACCAACCAACACGTCCATAACCTTGCATACAGCAAGTCTTGACTACTGTAAGAAAAGGTTTAAAAACCTTTTCCACCCCAAACCTTTTTTTTTTTTTTTTTTTTTTTTTGGGGGGGGGGAGTCTTTTTTTGTTTTTCGTTTCCACATATGCATGCGCACGGGCGCCCCAAAGATCTGTAACGCTCGTAAAATGGCCATCTCGATAGAAGCAACCAGCCTGAAGGGCCTTCTTCCTGTCGTCCTTGGGCCGATAGCTGTCAAGCTGTAAAGAATTCGGGTCACTCACAGCCAACAAGGGACTTGCAGACCTAAAAACCTGTTAGCGGTTTCCAGTTACGACCGTAACAAAAAAAGAATCTTTTGCATAGGGTATAGTGGAAGGAAGAGAAATAACGTTTGGTGGCCCCAAGGGTGAGAAAGAGGGGCTGGGGGGGGGGGGGAGGGGGAGGGGTAGGAGAGAGAGGGGGGAGAGAGAGGGGAGAGAGGGAGGGAGAGAGAGAGAGAAGGATGGAGGTAGAGAGAGAGGTACTGCTTATTTATTTATTTTATTTATTTATCTATTTATTTATTATCTTCATTTCAGTCTACCTGTGTCCGTCTGCCGGTATGTGTCTTTGTGAACTAATTAGTTTCCTTCACTGTCTATTTTCTTTTTTTTTCTTTTTTTTTTTACAAATGCAACCAAAACGAAATCTACACCCGCAACCAAAACACAAAACAGAAAAACAAAAATAAAAACAATGGAAGAGGGGGAAAAAAGAAAGGAATAAAGAACAACATTTCTAAAAAGAAGGAAAGAAAATGAGCAATAAGAAAAAAAGAAAAACACAAAAAAAGACAGAGAACAGATAAAAGACGGTGCAGTGAACTATATTACCTTTTAAGACAAAGGAAGAGAGCCCAGGAGGTCATTTTTTATGATTATGTATATATAGACTGTAAGTAGGTCTGGGGGTTTAGAGAGTCTGAGTCACTTTCCCACTTTTTTGTTTTGTTTTGTTTTGTGTACAAACCTCCTTCTTTCCTTCTCATTTCTCCCCCCCCCCCCTTTGTGTTTGTGTGTTTGTGTGTTTGTGTGTTTGTGTGTGTGTGTGTGTGTGTGTGTGTGTGTGTGTGTGTGTGGTGTGTGTCTGTCTGTCTGTCTGTCTGTCTGTCTGTCCGTCCGTCCGTCCGTCCGTCCGTCCGTCCTCCATCTCTGTCTCTCTGTCTCTCTGTCTCTCTGTCTCTGTCTCTGTCTCTGTCTCTGTCTCTGTCTCTGTCTCTCTCTCTCTCTCTCTCACTCTCTCTCTCTCTCTCTCTCCTCTCTCTCTCTCTCTCTCTCTCTCTCTCTCTCTCTCTCTCTCTCTCTCTCCTCTGTCTTTGAAGATCTCTCACCCTTTTTCTTGCCTGTAAAACATCTTCTGTGTTTTTTCACTGTAATATCAAAACACATTTCTAAGTGTGACCACACCATGAGAGCAGACGACACAAGTGCCGCCATCTTGACAACGCTTCGGGCCGTCTGCACCAACCGGAAGTCCACTCGGCCTATGACTTCCGGTTACATGACCCCTGCGACACACGTCGGTGTCACGTGTCCTCTTCTCTCCTCTTCTGAATTTTCGTGTGTGTGTGTGTGTACAAGTGTGTGTGTGTGTATGTGTGTGTGTGTGTGTGTGGTGTGTTGTGTGTGTGTGTGTGTGTGTGTGTGTGTTGTGTGTGTGTGTGTGTACAAGTGTGTGTGTGTGTGTGTGTACAAGTGTGTGTATGTGTGTGTGTACAAGTTTGTGTGTTTGTGTGTGTGTATGTACAAGTTTGTGTATGTGTGCGTGTGTGCGTGCATGTGTGTGTGTGTGTGGGGTGTGTGTGTGTGTGTGTGTGTGTGTGTATGTGTGTGTACAAGTTTGTGTATGTGTGTGCGCGCGCGCGTGTGTGTGTGTGTGTTATGTGTGTGTGTGTGTGTGTGTGTGTGTGTGTGTGTGTGTGTGTGTGTGTGTGTGTGTGTACAAGTATGTGTGTGCGTGCTAGTCTGCTTGTTATTTTGTTCGTCTTTGTTGATCTCTGGTGGCTCTGACAAATAATATCCTTAATTCTTAAAACGGAAATTTGGTCTCCATTCATGAAATCGTTTTGCGATATTTTTCAATCACTTTTTTTAGAGGGGGGGGGGGGGGGGGGGGGGGGGGGGGGGGGGGGGGGGGGGGGAGGGGGAGGGTAGCATGTGGAGCTGCAATTCATTTACTCGTTTTCTCTTTCAGGACAAAATCTCTTGCAAAGGCTAGATTCTGCAATTTAAGCTGGTACTGATCCATGCTATCACTAGACTATGTGGGGTTCAGAAAAAATATGCATTTACCCTCTGTTTTGTCAATGCTTTGGCTCATGCTATTAGACATGTAACAATCACTGCAATAGCTATATATGTTAATTAATGTTTACACATCACAGACAATAGCCGCCGCTGTAGTCTAGTGATCAGGGCGTTGGACTCGTAGTCTAAAGGTTGCGGGTTCGATCCCAGCTTTCCGCTATGGCGTTGTGCCCTTGGAAAAGGCACTTTACGGCTATTTTCTCACCCCACCCAGGTGTAAAAGGGGTACCAACCTTGTGTTGGGGGTTAACCCTGCGATAGACTGGCGTCCTATCCAGGGGGGAGTCTATGACTCTCAGTCGCTTAACTTAACGCCGCTTAACGCCACAGAAACCGGGTTAAGCACCGGCCTGATGAGCCTTAGGCTCGGGACAGACTTTAACTTAACATCACAGACATTAACAGCACTGTCAAAACTGAACACCACCTGTAAAAGATAAAAAATATCTCAATCAACTCCAAGATCAGACTAATGCGCTCCCTTGTCATATGCAAATTCCTGTATGCCTGTGAATCGTGGACCTTGACTGCTGATTTGGAGAGAAGAGTACAGGCGGTAGAGATGAGATGCTTCCGGAGACTGCTTGGCATCTCTTACAGAGACCACATAAGCAACGAAGAAGTGCGTAACGTAAAGAAGCGTAAACTTAAATGGAACGGGCATGTCACAACATCAAAAGGACTTGCAAAAACAATACTCCAAGGTACTGTCCAAAGAGGAAGAAAAAGTGAAGACCAAAGATAAGATGAGAGGACAACATCAGCGAATGGACAGGCTTAGAACTCAACAAAACTCCGGAAAAGGCAGAACAGAGAGAGGAATGGAGGGAACTAGTTGTCAAGTCCTCAGGGGTGCCCCCACGGTCGCCAGACAAAGGGATAGATAGATAGATATGTAGATAGGTAGTTAGATGTACGTCACAAATGCGTTATTCACGTCATGGCAGTTCTTTAGAAAACCGAGTTTTAAATATCCAGAACAATTAACAAAGCAATCACACACACACACACACTCACACACACACACACACACACACACACACACACACACACACACACACACACACACACACACACACACACACACACACACACACACACACACACACACACACACTACCTAACATCGTATTCGACCAACGGAACAATCAGACAATGAACCTACAAAATAAACTTTTAACCCTCCAACCAAACAGCTAAACAAACAAAAACAAAACACCGAAATATCTGACAGTCCCCAAATCAAAGCTAAAAATTGATGTGCTATGAAAATGCTATGTATTGTAGCGAACGTTTTCCCATATTACTCTTGAATCCCATAATGTTATCCTTTCATGGCAAATTGGAGCTTCATTTATTAACACCGGATTTCGTGTGACGAATTTTAAATGAAGCCAATTTGACAAAAAAATAATCGTGGTAATTATAGAAGAGTTAGACTCTGTCAAGAAATGGTTATTGTTAAAATGCATAATATGCACGAGCGTCATCGACGGTTACTTTACATAAAATAAGTCTGCAAGTAGAGATAAAAACCAAAAAAATGACAAAAACAATCTGAAATAGATCGGAAAAAAATGTACACGAGTTATACTGTCATCTTCTGTAAGCCATGGGTTGTAAAGAAAAAAAATCTTATAATCTTTTATCCGTCAGAGAGAGGTGCTGATGCATGGCTTTATTACGACTCCAGAGAGGCCCGTTATTTCTCTCTCTCTCTGCCTCTCTCTGCCTCTCTCTGTCTCTGTCTGTCTGTCTGTCTCTGTTTGTCTGTCTGTCTGTCTGTCTGTCTGTCTGTCTGTCTCTGTCTCTGTGTCTCTGTGTCTCTGTGTCTCTGTGTCTGTCTCTGTCTGTCTATCTATCTGTCTGTCTGTCTGTCTGTCTGTCTGTCTGTCTGTCTGTCTGTCTGTCTGTCTGTCTGTCTGTCTGTCTCTCTCTCTCTCTCTCTCTCTCTCTCTCTCTCTCTCTCTCTCTCTCTCTTCTCTCTCTCTCTCTCTCTCTCTCTCTCTCTCTCTCTCTCTCTCTCTCGCGATAGATAGATAGATAGATAGATAGATAGATAGAGAGATAGAGAGATAGAGAAAAAAAAACATACACACACACCACCTAGTGTGTGCACAAGCGCATACAACACACGCAAGTGCAGAGGCATATAATGGGTTTCTTTGTTCGTTTGTTTGTTCGTTCATTTCTTCGTTTGCTTTTCAGCCTGTTTTCTTTTCCTTTTCTTGTTCTTGCTCTTACTTAGTTCTGCTTTGGTTTCGAGGGTCTTTTGTCCCTTTTCTATTTTTAAAAAAAATATACAGTTTATGTAAACGTTCCCAAT
>JASPKP010001371.1:7500-12500 GCA_030674155.1 Stramonita haemastoma
CTGGCCGAAAATGACTTTGGGAAAGGCTCTCTGGCCGAAGATGACTTTGGGAAAGGCTCTCTGGCAAAAAGTGACTTTGGGAGAGGCTCTCTGGCCTAAAGTTCCTTTGAGAAAAGCTCTCTAGCCTAAAGGTAATTTGATAAAGGCTTTCTGGCAGTAACGTATTTTGGTTGAGGCTTTTTGACCAAAACTGACTTTATAAAGGCTTCCTGGGGGAAACTGACTCTAACGGCGGCTTTCTTGGGTAAAGTGACTTTGATAAAGGTTTTTGTTGGGTAAAGTGACTTTGATAAAGGTTTTTGTTGGGTAAACTGACTTTGATAATAGCTTTCTTTGGTAAACAGATTTTGATAAAGGCTTTTTGTAGGAAACTGACTTTGATAAAGGCTTTTTGTAGGAAACTGACTTTGATAAAGGCTTTTTGTAGGAAGCTAACTTTGATAAAGGCTTTTTGTAGGAAACTGACTTTGATAAAGGCTTTTTGTAGGAAACTGACTTTGATAAAGGCTTTTTGTAGGAAACTGACTTTGATAAAGGCTTTCTATTCGAAAGCAACATTTCCCCCTGCCAGGTCTTCTGTAAGGTTCTTGTCCTGCTGTTTCCACACCATTAATACACATCTCTCCGCCCCAGCCATACCCAGATTCGTTACTTTGCGTCTTCAGGGTCAGATGTCCACAGAGAAGCTATTGATATCAGGCCATCATAAGGCCGCCGATCAAAGGGGCCATGCATTGCTCTTAGGTCAATTCAATGGTCTTCAGTGGTGCCTGTCCTGAGCAAACATGCGCAGGGCGCCACCTACTGGACTCGACAGTAATAGAACAGTCGCAGAGCCATGGTCAGTGAGACCACCACAACTTCCCCCCAACGACCTTTTCCCCATGAACCTCTAACTCTGAAGGCTTTAACACAAACTCACCACAGGCACGGAAGTGTATGGGAAAACCGAAACTGTTTACCACGAAACTATCAAATCATAATTTTTTTCTTGTATTGCTGGCTTTCGTAAAGACTCCCTGGCAAAAAATAGAATTGTAAAGGCTCTGTGGTCAAACATAGCTTTGGTAAAGGCTATGTGGCCAAAAATAGCTTGGTAAAGGCTCTGTCGTCAAAAATAGCTTTGGTAAAGGCTCTGTGGCCAAAAATAGCTTGGTAAAGGCTCTGTCGTCAAAAATAGCTTTGGTAAAGGCTCTGTGGCCAAAAATAGAACTGTAAGGCTATGTGGCTTTAAATAGCCTTGGTAAAGGCTCTGCGGCAAAAAAATAGATTTGGTAAAGGCTCTTCGGCTAAAACAGCCAAAAATAGATTAATTTTTGATAAAGGCTCTGCGGCTTTGGTAAAGGCTATGTGGATAAAAGTAGATTTGGTAAACGCTCTGTGGCTTTGGTCAAGGTTATGTGGCTAAAAATAAGTGAGCTAAAGGCTCTTTAGCCAAAATAGTTTTGTAAAAGTAAACCCGACTTTGAGAAAGGCTTTTTGGCCAAACGTGACCTTGATCAATAATATGCGAATTCGATACAGCTCTTTTCAATGGACGTACTACCGGCTGAATTACCCCCCCCCCCCCACCCAACCCTCAACTAGTACTTTTCTCACTGAAGATTTATGTTCGGGAGTAAGGGCCAGAGCCACACAACCCCGAATTATGGTGCACAGCGGTTATACTGTTATCAGGGGCATAAAGTGGGGTTGTGAGCCTTGATGCCATCTAGTTCTGATAGATGCAAATGGGTGAAAAGATATCTCTGAATGCAGATATATCAGGATCATTCTGTGCGATTATAGGGCTAGTATATCATACGATATGGTGATTTTTCAGAAACCTAGTAAGGGATCAAGAGGGAGGGAGAGAGAGAGAGAGAGAGAGAGAGGAGAGAGAGAGAGAGAGAGAGAGAGAGAGAGAGAGAGAGAGAGAGAGAGAGAGAGAGAGAGAGAGAGAGGGAGAGGGTGAGAGAGGGGGGGTGGGCAAAGAGAGAGGGAGAGGGTGAGAGAGAGAGGAAAGAGACAGAGAGTAGTCAGACAGAGAGACAGAGACTGTCACGGGGACACAGAGACAGCGAGACAGAGGGAGAGATGGGTTGTATCTGTTTTGTAACGAATAGAATACTCCATTCACACTGACACAGTTGATGTAAACTGAGAACTAAAGACTTTCAAAACCTATATGGGAACAGTAATTCATTGTATTGACAAGCAGTTGAGTGAATATCTAACAAGTGAAATACATAAACGCAAACATGATAAAGTCGGAAAATCTACACACTAGATCTGACTCTATAATACTGCATGAAAAACATTGTGAGTAGATTAGTCTTTAAAAAACGATTAAAAATTATTTTCTGTGAAAGGATGTTTTCTTTTGTCTAGTAAAAACTTAAATGCAACATTTCAAAGACACATGAATGTACTAAATACAATGCACCTACTAAACTAGCTCTCTGTCTGTCTGTCTGTCTGTCTGTCTGTCTGTCTGTCTGTCTGTCTGTCTCTGTCTGTTTGTCTCACTGAACGCTACTACACAGAGAAATAAGGTCTTGTGGACACTTCCTTTCATTTCATCTCATGAAACTTTCTTTTTATATTTCTAGGGCAAAGAACTTCACACACACACACACACACACACACACACACACACACACACACACACACACACACACACACACACACACACACACACACACACAGAGAGAGAGAGAGAGAGAGAGAGAGAGAGAGAGAGAGAGAGAGAGGAGGAGGAGAGAGAGAGAGAGAGAGAGAGAGAGAGAGAGAAGAGAGAGAGAGAGAGAGAGAAGAGAGAGAGAGAGAGAGAGAGAGAGAGAGAGAGAGAGAACAAATCCTGTGCAGAGCTACAGTTTCAGTGGTTGCAATGCAAAAAATACCACCCTTTCCTTCAGCAAAGAACTGCAGTGGTTAAGTGTTAAGTAAAGCAGAAAATGACACTTTTTTCTTTTAGTAAGGAACTGTGTGGGTAAGTGTTAAGTACAGCAGAAAAGAACCCCTTTCCTCTGACGAAAGACTGCATTATGTCAGTGATAAATAAAGCACAAAAAATGGCACCCTTTCCTTTGAGGAAAGACTGCAGGTGTCAGTGTTAAATAAAGCAAAATAACGACACCCTTTCCTCTAGCACAAAACTGCAGGTGTCAGTGTAGTAAAGCAGAAATTGACACCCTTTCCCCTATTCCCCTAGCAAATGACTGCAGGTGTCAGTGTTTAATAAAGCACAAAATGGCACCCTTTCCTTCAGCAAATGACTGCAGGTGTCAGTATTTAATAAAGCACAAAATGGCACCCTTTCCTTCAGCAAATGACTGCAGGTGTCAGTGGTAGTAAAGCAGAAAATGGCACCCTTTCCTTCAGCAAATGACTGCAGGTGTCAGTGTTTAATAAAGCAGAAAATGGCACCCTTTCCTTCAGCAAATGACTGCAGGTGTCAGTGGTAGTAAAGCACAAAATGGCACCCTTTCCTTCAGCAAAAGACTGCAGGTGTCAGTGGTAGTAAAGCACAAAATGGCACCCTTTCCTTCAGCAAAAGACTGCAGGTGTCAGTGTTAAATAAAGCACAAAAAATGACACTCTTTCTCTCGCAAAAGACTGCAGTTGTCATTGGTTGTAAAGCAAAAAAAAATGATATCCTTTCCTCTAGCGAAAGACAGCAGATGTCAGGTTGTCAACGAGGAAAATGATATTTATTCCCTTTAGGGAATGGCTATATTCTCAATGTCACTGAATGTGTCAGACAGATGTGGAAAATGTGTGTGTGTGCGTACGTGCGTGCGTGCATGCGCGCGCGTGTATGTGTGTGTGTGTGTCTGCGTGCGTGTGTATGTGTGTGTGCCTACGCGCGCGGTGCGCGTGTGTGTGTACTATGTATGTGAGGAGGATGGTTTGATGAATGCAAATTGTGATACGAGAGCTATACGCTATGTACAAGAGAGAGGCCTGATGAATGCAAATGGGTCACTGCTGCAGAATACTGGATCACATGTGTCAAGATATAGTTCGGGGTCATGTCTTCAGTTTCTCCCAGTGAGTCTCTCAATGTGTAAATGTTCTGAAGTTCTGAAGGATCTGTGCAAATCACATTTTATCTTTGTGTGTGGTTTTTCGTGTGTGTGTGTGTGTGTGTGTGTGTGTGTGTGTGTGTGTGTGTGTGTGTGTGTGTGTGTGTGTGTGTGTGTGTGTGTGTGTGTGTGTGTGTGTGTGTGTGTGTGTATGTGTTGCGTGCGTGCGTGCGTGCGTGCGTGTGTGTGTGTGTGTGTTTTGTCTGTCCGTCCGTCCGTCCGTCCGTCCGTCTGTCTGTCTGTCTGTCTGTGTCTGTGTTTGAGCGTGTATGCACGAGTACGTTCTTGCATGTGTGGATGCCGAAATATTTCGCTTTATTTAGTATCACTGCTTATCGAATCGTAAATCACAGTTTCTCTTCAAATCAAATTTGGCTTTATATTTTACCCTATCCAACTTTTATACTAACAATCTACGTTTAAACAGTTATAATTACAGTTTACAGAAACTTAAATAAAAAATAATTCATAAATACTCAAATAAGCAAATAGACATTCAAGAAACAACAAAAAAAAGCAAACACACAATTCAAATTAATAGAATAGTGGATTACAGATCAATAAAGAAAACGTGAAAACTGATTCTCCTTTTTAAACTACTAAATGATTCATGAATGTCCGTGTTTTCTTCTTAGTTTGCCAAGCCTAAGCTGCTTTACGAGGGCAAAGATTTTTAGTTCGACAGTCTGAATTCTTTACTAGTCTTGACCAGCTTATGTAGCCGTTTATCTTTCTTTCTATCCCTTATAGTGCGTGTTTGTGAGTAGGTGTATATGTACTTATTTGGCGGTGGTGGTGGTGGTGGTGGTGGTGGTGTGTTTGTGTGTGTTTGTATGTGTTTGTGAGTGTGCATGCGTGCGTGCGTGCGTATGTGTGTGTGTGCGTGCGATATATATACATAATATTATACATATAATATATATTCATATATAT
>JASPKP010001371.1:27500-29454 GCA_030674155.1 Stramonita haemastoma
AAGCCCGCTTGTTCTTCTGCCAGGAGTTTTTCTGCTTGGTTTTTCAGTCTGTTGAGGACTACCTGCAGCATGATCTTGCTAGGATGACTTATGAGACTGATGGTTCTGTAGTTCTGGCATTTCTTGAGGTTTCCTTTCTTTGGCAGGGGTATTACAAGAGACTGTGTCCATTCTTTTGGCCATTCTTTGGTGTCGTGGATCTTCTGACAAAGTTCTGTGAATCGCCTTGCTGTTTCATTTCCTCCATTTTTTATGAGTTCAGCTGGGATGTTATCAATTCCAGGGGACTTCCCCTTCTTCAATTGTTTAATAGCTGCATCTACTTCACACCTTAGTATTGGTAGGTCTTTATCTTGGTGTTCAGGGGGTTTGTCAGAAACTATGTTGGTATCTGGGCGTAGTGGGTAGTTGTACAATCCCTCACAGTATTCTGTCCAGCGTTGGAGGATGGCATTGTTTTCCGTTAAAAGATTTCCTTCTTTGTCTTCAATAACAGAGGCTTTAGGCTGTGTGGTTTTCGTTAGTGCTTTCAAAGTGTCGTAAGCTGTTTTGCTGTTTCCCTTGGTCATTCCAGCTTCGATGTTGTTGCATTGTTCTTCTATCCACCCTTCTTTGGCTTCTCTCATCTTTTTCCTCACTTCTCTGTGGCTATCCATGTACTTCTTGTAAGCTTCTTGACTTGTGAACTTTTGTTTCTTAAGTTCTCTTCTTTTGTCGCAGAGGTCAATAACCTCATTTGTCACCCAGGGTTGTTTCTTTGTTCTGCTTCTTCCTAATGTTTCTTCTGCTGCTGTCGTTAGCACTTCTTTGATGTTGTTGGCCAATGTGTCCACATCATTGTCGATGGCTGTGAGTGCGGCGAACTTTCCTCCTATGTTGGCTTGGAAGATCTCAACCACTGTTGGGTCTTTGAGTTTTTCCAGGTCGAATCTTATGCGTGGGCTTTTTGGCTGTTGTTTTGCTTTCAGTTTCAGTCTGATGGTGGTAAGTACAAGGTCGTGGTCACTGCCAATGTCAGCTCCTGGGAATGTTCTTGTGTTTGCCTTGTTTATGCTGGATTTGAATCTTTGGGGTGACAGAATGTAATCAATTTGATTATGAAAGTTGTCAGGAAAGAGATTGTGTCAAGCATCATCAGCTGCACACCAGTATCCAGCAGACTCATCTCAATCAGAGTTTCTGCAAAACCCCATAATCTCACCATCATCCAAGTGTATGCTCCAACATCTGACTACGATGATGATCAGATAGAAGAATTCTATGAAGAACTTGAAAACGTCATCTCCAAAACGCCCCAAAAAGACATCCTTATTGTGGAAGGCGACTGGAATGCTAAGGTGGGACCTGATGCCTATAACACCTGGGCAGGGACCACAGGACGATTTGGACTGGGAGAAACAAATGACAGGGACAGCGGCTGCTGGAATTCGCAAAGAAGCACAAACTTACTTTGGCTAACACACTCCACCCTCACAAGCCATCCAGAACATCAACCTGGCACTCACCAAATGGTCTGATTCATAATCAAATTGATTACATTCTGTCACCCCCAAAGAACTCAACAAATTTCGACAAAAGCAAGACAGAGAGAGGAATGGAGGAAACTGGTTGTCAAGTTTTCAGGGGTGCCCTCACGGTCGCCAGACTACGGAGTAGTTAGAGGTAGAGATAGATGCATGCAGACTTGTGCCGTATTCAGATATTATCCCCGAAGCTGGAGCGCAGCTGCCTGAGCGGCAGGGAAACGGCCGCATACGGAAAGACTTACCGCTGGTGAGACTTAGAGCTCTAGCAGAGGAAGAAATAAAGGTAAATGGCTTGGCGACATGGAAATAGAGGAATCATGCTCTTCCTTTGTAGAGTAAGAATGTTTTGAGTTAAAATGCACCATAGAAGAAATGTCTCATCTGCACGTATCTGCTCTTGTTCATTCTACTCCTTCAAGTTTTCCTCC
>JASPKP010001372.1:0-7500 GCA_030674155.1 Stramonita haemastoma
AGGAGATCCACAGAATATTTCAAAGACGTCAGGAACTCCCCAAAATTTCATAGAATGTTCCAGAAGCTTTACATATTCTCTATAATACGTGAACATTTTATGTAACTATTTTAAATGTTGTAAAACATTTCAGAGCCTTGAGGGAACACGTCAATTTTTTTTTTCTCAGGAACCCATAATAAATTGTATAGTCGGGCATTGTTCTGACACAGAAACATCATTTCTACTAAATACAACTTAGAATCACGGCAGATCTCTCTGTGTAAAATTCGGCCTGATCTCCTGTCTGCATGTGTATGTGTTTCCCTATCAGAGTTGGGGGGGGGGGGGCACAGAATTTTGCCAACTCTCTTGTTGTTGTGGATTCTTTTACGCGTGCTAAATGCGTGTTGCGCACGTGACCTCGGTTTATCATCTCACCTGGAAGACTATCACCCAGACCATCCGTCACGGTCTAGAGACAGTTTAGGGCACAAACGAATATTGAACATGGATCTGTATATCAAACCCGGACTTTACACTTTCTAATTAAGCGATTCCCCAAGCTGTATTATGCAAGTTAAATGCAATGAGATAATTCTCTGTCTGTCTGTCTGTCTATCTGTCTGTCTGTCTGTCTGTCTGTCTGTATCTCTTCTCTTCTCTCTCTCTCTCTCTCTCTCTCTCTCTCTCTCTCTCTCTCCTCTCTCTCTCTCTCTCCTCATTAGTCATTCATTCTCTCTCCAGAAAAAGTATATACTCTATAGAGTGTCCCATGTATCGGCATGATTTCTTTGAGTTTGAAACAAAATGTCTTCTGAAGTCGAGCAAAATAATGCTCTTGGGATATCTACCGTCAGAGTGGTATTTTAGGGATGTAAATTATATCATATTTTCAAAACTAGACATGAAAGAATTCTTCGTGGAGCAATGTATTTTGTAGGTTTCTTTCATTAACTCCCTTGAAACGGCGTTCCTTTATGAATTTTAGTAAGAACAAAGAAGACAACAGCGTTCTTGCTAAGGGAGGCAATTCAAGGCATGGGGCGATAATCCTTTATGAATTTTAGTAGTTTTAAAGAAGGCAACTGTGTTTTTCATGGTCAGGGGAGGGAATTCTAGGCGTCGCACTTTAGCGCAACATGGACCAATGGATATATAGGCAAAATAAGACAAATGAAATGTAAATTGTATTTTTAATATTTTTCCTAGCATGCTTTTCAAAAAAAATTTATTCTATTGTAGATGTTCTCTGTTTGGTATAATAGACTATTGCTACCCACTTCCCCACACATAAAAAGGGAGTGAGAGAAGGCCTTCTAAGTACATATCCCGCACACCCTGCATGTAAATCTCTCCACAGGACAGCAGGTTATAAAAATGAGTGCTAAGGTAATAATTGCGTTTAGTGTGTAGACTATAAAATATGATTTTCCTCTGAAACTTCAATTGTTTCCTGTTGTCCTATTTTTTCTCTCTCTCTTTTTTTTCCAGAGGGAGAGAATGTGTACCTGCAGTGACCTGTTCGTTTACTTACCGCATGTTCCTTTATCTTACTGATTGTCAGATTGTTGTTTTGTAGTTGTGCTTTTTGCAAAGGCGTTCCTTCTTGATTTGTTGATAGTTCCTTTAGAATGAAGTTTATTGATGACATGCAGGCAAACCTGTGAGTGAATGAATGAATGAATATGTGTGTGTGAGAGAGAGGTTTTTTTCTCCCCTTTTATCAAAATGTTATGTTTTATATGACTTGTTTTGTAGATAGATGGTGGTGGATTGATGTTTTCAGTCATTTACCTCATTACGTTCTCATGTTTGCTCTTTATTGCGCTATTATTTTCAAATCAAAATCATCATTTGATTCTTACTTATTTTAGTTTCTAAATGCGTGCCTTTCTCAAAAAAAATTACCTTATTAATGTATTGCTTTCTTATTTCTTGTCTGTTGTTTGCTACTTGGTATTGTTTCTTGCTCTTGGTATTTTGGTCATTATTATTAATGTTTAGTTACAGAGGTTTTTTAAAATCTTGATGTATCTCTGATAAGGGCGGGGATTGGATGTAAAAAAGCACACGAGTACTTATTCATTATCCTCGAAAAAAAGAATTTGCCGTGCCTTTGCCGACAAACTTGGCAAGATACATGGGGGTTGCCATCTTCGGGGCTGTGGTGTCGCCATAAGTCCAGCGCCACACACATCAAATATGATTTTAAGGTTTGTATGCATAGAGAAGAATAGGGTCTTGGTGCCGTGGGCTCTGTAACTGATTAAAAGTGCGGGTGGCAAAGGCCCAAAAACGGCGTTTTCGTCACATCTTTGGAAGGCTTCTTCAGCTTATTCATGAGAGGGTGTGTATGCATGCGCGCGTGCGTGCGTTTGCTGGTGTTCCTGTGTGCGATTATTTTTGTTTGTGCGTGTGGAGGAGACCCTGCAGATTTCTGTGGTGCATGATATTGTATGATATTATTATTTGATGTGTGTTGCGGGGATCATTTTTGGTACACTGTACCCTGTTTCTTTGCAACAAACTTGGCTCGGTACATACGGGGTGACCATCTTCGGGGCTGTGGTGTCGCCACAAGTCAAACGCCACACATATCGAAAATGGTTGGGAAGTTTGTATGCAGAGAGTAGAATAGGGTCTTGGTGCCGTGGGCTCTGTAACTGCGAAAAAGTGCGGGTGGCAAGGGCCCGAAAACGGCGTTTTCGTCAAATCTTTGGAAATGCTTCTTTAGCTTTATTCATGGGAGGGTGTGTATGCATGCGCGCGTGCGTGCGTTCGCTGCTGTTTGTGTGTGCGAATTTTTTTGTTTGTGCGTGTGGAGGAGACCCTGCAGATTGCTGTGGTGCATGATATTGTATGATATTATTATTTAATGTGTGTACTAGGGGTCATTATTGCGTCACATTTTGTCGAGCCTTCTGCTTATTCATAGTGTTTTTGTGGAGTGGGTATGCAAGCGGTGCTGTTTGTGTGTACGTTTGTGTGTGCATGAATGTGGTGATGCTGTGGCGCATGAAATTGTATGATATTATTATTATTTGACGCGTGTTGTGGGGGTCATTTATGCGTACATTGTACCATGTTTCTTTCCGACAAACTTGGCAAAATACATGGGGGTTGCCATCTTCGGGGCTGTTGTGTCGCCATAAGTCCAGCGCCACACACATCAAATATGATTTTAAGGTTTGTATCCATAGTGTAGAATAGGGTCTTGGTGTCATGGGCTCTGTAACTGATTAAAAGTGCGGGTGGCAAGGGCCCAAAAACGGCGTTTTCGTCACATCTTTGGAAGGCTTCTTCAGCTTATTCATGAGAGGGTGTGTATGCATGCGCGCGTGCGTGCGTTTGCTGGTGTTCCTGTGTGCGATTTTTTTTTCTTTATGCGTGTGCAGGAGACCCTGCAGATTTCTGTGGTGCATGATATTGTATGATATTATTATTTGATGTGTGTTGCGGGGGTCATTTTTGGTACACTGTACCCTGTTTCTTTGTGACAAACTTGGCTCTGTACATACGGGGTATCTATCTTCGGGGCTGTGGTGTCGCCACAAGTCAAACGCCACACACATCGAAAATGGCTGGGAGGTTTGTATGCAGAGAGTAGAATAGGGTCTTGGTGCCGTGGGCTCTGTAACTGCGAAAAAGTGCGGGTGGCAAGGGCCCGAAAACGGCGTTTTCGTCACATCTTTGGAAATGCTTCTTTACCTTTATTCATGGGAGGATGTGTATGCATGCGCGCGTGCGTGCGTTCGCTGCTGTTTGTGTGTGCGAATTTTTTTGTTTGTGCGTGTGGAGGAGACCCTGCAGATTGCTGTGGTGCATGATATTGTATGATATTATTATTTCATGTGTGTACTAGGGGTCATTATTGCGTCACATTTTGTCGAGCCTTCTGCTTATTCATAGTGTGTTTGGGGAGGGGGGGGGGGTATGCAAGCGGTGCTGTTTGTGTGTACGTTTGTGTGTGCATGAATGTGGTGATGCTGTGGCGCATGATATTGTATGATATTATTATTATTTAATGTGTGTTGTGGAGGTCATTTATGCGTACATTGTACCATGTTTCTTTCCGACAAACTTGGCAAAATACATGGGGGTTGCCATCTTCGGGGCTGTGGTGTCACCATAAGTCCAGCGCCACACACATCAAATGTGACGCTCCACCACATAATGAGACGGAGTGCACATGAGGTCAATTTTTAGTTATTGACATGTTATTAATGTGCAAAAAAGTAGCTATCAAATACAAAAAACAGATTGAAAATCGGACAATTCTGTGCAAAGTTATTACAAGTTGAAATGATAGACTACAGGAAGTGGCAAAATGAGAAACGGACAAGTTTATTTTCGTAACACGTTGTCAGAATGAGGGCTTGGGTATTTTCAAAACACATTTAAAAGCGAAAGGAATAAAAATTATGCCTTGATATTTCATTATAAGGTAGATAAACGGATATAGTTTAATAATTAATCAAAATCTCAAAATTGACAACTTGACCCCTACCTGCCTTTAATGGCTCCTAGCGCAAAATTGGGTAATGTGCTAAGCGACTCATTTCGTGGCGGAGCGTCACAAATATGATTATAAAGTTTGTATGCATAGAGAAGAATAGGGTCTTGGTGCCGTGGGCTCTGTAACTGATTAAAAGTGCGGGTGGCAAGGGCCCGAAAACGGCGTTTTCATCACATCTTTGGAAGGCTTCTTCAGCTTATTCATGAGAGGTTGTGTATGCATGTGCGCGTGTGTGCGTTTTCTGATGTTCCTGTGTGCGAATGTTTTTGTTTGTGCGTGTGGAGGAGACCCTGCAGATTTCTGTGGTGCATGATATTGTATGATATTATTATTTGATGTGTGTTGCGGGGGTCATTTTTGGTACACTGTACCCTGTTTCTTTGTGACAAACTTGGCTCTGTACAAGCGGGGTGTCCATCTTCGGGGCTGTGGTGTCGCCACAAGTCAAACGCCACACACATCGAAAATGGTTGGGAAGTTTGTATGCAGAGAGTAGAATAGGGTCTTGGTGCCGTGGGCTCTGTAACTGCGGAAAAGTGCGCGTGGCAAGGGCCCGAAAACGGCGTTTTCGTCACATCTTTGGAAATGCTTCTTTAGCTTTATTCATGGGAGGGTGTGTATGCATGCGCGCGTGCGTGCGTTCGCTGCTGTTTGTGTGTGCGAATTTTTTTGTTTGTGCGTGTGGAGGAGACCCTGCAGATTGCTGTGGTGCATGATATTGTAGGATATTATTATTTGATGTGTGTTGCGGGGGTCATTTTTGGTACACTCTACCCTGTTTCTTTGTGACAAACTTGACTCTGTACAATGGAATTAGCACTCCTGTGGGTTTTTGTGCTTCCAGCCCCATGTGTATGCAGTTTTGAACATTTTTTCATCCACACTAACTAGCTCACAATGGCCTACTCTTTCATAAAGCAGAACAGGTTTTAGTGTGTTAGGATGATGTTCTGCATGCCTTGGCACAGGGGACTTCAGTTTATAATCTCATCCAAAGGAATTTTTGAAAAGTGGAGTGGGCACTGATGTTAACTCTAGAGAAAAAGATCCTCTGGAACTAGATTCGAACCCTGGTCAGCAGCCCACAAGAGCATCATTCTAACCACCAGCTATCCTGTCCCCTTGAGCTGCTTGCCTCTCAAAAGCCTTAGTGGAATCTGGATTGGAAGAGGGGAGGGGCTGTCCTGTGGAAAAGGGGTGGGGAGGAGTAGGGAAGCGGTGGTAAGCAACTTACACACCTGGCCAATCAACAATGGTGATCTGGTTCATTGGCAGGGAACAAAGCAAGACTGAAGGGGGTGGTAGAAAGAGAGAGGGGGAAGGGGGGAGTGGGCTGGGATATAGGAGGTACCAACTGATGAAAAGTAGAATCAATCCTTCCATTTCCCAAAGAACAAACTGCAATAGTTTTCCAAATCTGGTGCAACAAGTAGAAAAAAAAAATCACAAAAAGCATAAAAAAAATAGGAAAAAGTAGGTTTTGGAAGTTGCCGAATAAAGGAAAGAACTCCAATCCAAACTGAACACTGTGAGACTGCTGTCTGCTACAGCTGGCCTGCCTCACGCACTGCCCATCCTCCCTCACTGAACAAGGCTCCACCCACTTTTGCCACTGCCATGGGCGGGGCAACACGTGTGGTACTACTGATTCTTTTCTTGATGAGCCTAAATGACAGCTGTTTGGAAAGGAAGCACACACTGCCCATCCTCCCTGACTGAACAAGGATCCACCCACTATTAACACTGTCATGGGCGGGGCAACACTTGCAGTACTACTGATTCTTATCTGATAAACCTAAATGACAGCTCTTTTCCAATGAAACACACACTACTAGTAACTGCTCAGTTGTTTTAAGTAAGACAAAATGTGGTGTGTATTGCTCTGATGTCTGTGTTTTACTCCCACATCATCTGTTTGTCTGTCTGTCAGTCTGTCTGCCTGTCTCTTTGTCTTCCTGTCTGTCTTTCTGTTTTTCTGTCTGTTTATCTGTTGGCTTGTCTGCCTGTCTGTCTGTCTCCCTGTCTGTCTGTCTTTCTGTTTATCTGTCTGCCTTGTCTGCCTGTCTGTCTACCTGTCTTCCTATCCCTCTGTCTGTCTGCATGTTTCTGTCTGTCCGTCTGCCTGTTAATATGTCTGTCGGTCTGCCTGCTTCTGTCTGTCTGTCACTGAGATAAGTCATGCCTTCTCTTGCCTCCAGACCCCATCCCTGGGTTCAGCAGTTGTAGAACTCTTGAAGCAACAGTGCAGTGTGCTGCAGGTCACTGTGCCCTCCCTCCCTCAGTCAGGTCTCTTATTATTCTGTAGCCAGTGGTAGAGGGGAAAGAACTGCTGTCAGTTTCCCTTACTTTCAGTCCAGTATTGTCTCCCTTACTGGAACTGTTTTGTGTTCAAGGAAAAAATCTGAAGTTGTCTCTCCAACTGATTGATTGAGTGATTGATTGATTGATTGATTGATTGATTGATTGATTGCTGGATTGATTGAACGATTGATTGAAGGATTGGTTGGATGGATGATTGATTGATTGATGATTGATGTATTCAATGACTGATTGATTGATTCATTCATTACTGATTGGTCGGTTGATCAATTGATTGATTTGTTAGTTGGTTGATTGATTGACTGAAAGAATAATTGATTGATTGGTTGGCTGGTTGGCTGGTTGGCTGGCTGGCTGACTGGCTGGTTGACTCGTAGATTTATTGGTAATAACTTTTTTATAACCAAGGGATACAGACAAGTATTGACATACTTTTCCAGCCCTGGTGACTGTCCTTAATGATCCCAACTAAGGATGTCAAGAAAGAGTGGAAGGGAGAGAGGAAGGGAGAGAGAGACAGAGACAGACAGAGAATGAGATCTAGGATGGCACCAAGAACACCAAGTCAATAAAGGAAAAAATGGAAATCAATAATAGCCCAAACCAAAAAACATGAGTTGCAAAAATGCAACATATTATAATATTACATCAAATAGGACCTCTGTGTATGTGTGGTGTGCATG
>JASPKP010001372.1:15000-22500 GCA_030674155.1 Stramonita haemastoma
GTTGGGCCTTTGTCATATTGAGGTTAGGGAATTTAGGAAGGAAATGCTTCAACAAAGCCTTCACAGAGCTTTGTGCTCATGGAGTTTACATCAGGAATATGTCAGACCTGAAGTTTTCAGAATGGGGATAGTCTTGCTATCCCGAAGGTTTTTCGTATGGGGATATTCTGCTATTCCCAGAGGTCTTAGAATGGGGATATTCTGCTATCCCCGAAGTTTTCAGAATGGGCATTTTCTGTTATCCCCAAAGTTTTCAAAATGGGGATATTCTGCTATTCCCAGAGATCTCAGACTGGGGATATTCTGCTATTCCCAGAGATCTCAGCCTGGGGATATTCTGCTATTCCCGAAGATGTAAGTGTTTTAGTGTTCACGAGTCCTGACCATGCAGATTTTGGCACTGAAGTTCTTTGTCAGACGATGTCTTTGCCATTGAACTGAACTGCCCTGCCAGTTGCCTTTGAACGATCACTGGGCACCACATTTCTGATTGCATCTCTGATCTCTTGCTAAAAGAAAAGGTAGAATTAAATAGAACAGAATAGGACAGACTAAAATAAATGAAATAAAATGTTAAAACCTTTCTGCCAAAAAAATGATAAAATAGAAAATAAAACCAAACTAGCATAGCATTAGAAGATAAAACTAGTTTTAATGGGGAAAAACAAAAACAACAACAACATAAAACAGAGTAGAATCAGATTTCAAACTAGGGACCAAAGAGCACAAGAGATGGAAGGAGAGAAATCTGGGTGACAGTGATGTCTTGGTGTTGAAACAATGACGCCACCTGCAAAGGCTTTCGAGATGCTGGTGATGAAGGTTGCCTCATCTTTGGGACAGTGGCTCTGAGGGAGTGTGACGTTTTCTTTGGAACAGTGGTTATGGGGGAGAGCTATTCTCTCACCTACTGGCATCTTTGAGACAGTGGTTCTGAGGGAGTGTAACTTCATCTTTGGCACAGTGGTTCTAAAGGAGTGTGACTCTGCCGTCCCCTCACATTTTCCGAGCATTTCCTTCAGTTTCTTCCTTCCCACCCTTTATTTGACACGGGTCCTGACCTGGTTAATCATCATGTGGATCACATAGGAGTCATCACCATAGTGACGGGGCTGTGTCATGTGGATCTTCTGGGAATTCTCTTCAGACGTTAAGCTGTCATCTGTGGAACTCTGCCCCATCACGACCTTGCACTGTAAGTAATGATGACAATAGTTATGGTGATGATGATGATGATGATGATGATGATGATGATGATGATGATGATGAATATTTAAAAAATATTATCTAGAACTTCTATAGCACTATATCCTGTAAAAACAAATCAAAGCGTTGCAGTCGACCTATCATGATACATGCAACTGATCACGGCTCTGACAAAAAGAAAACCTCTCTCTCTCATTCGCTCACTCTCACTCGCTCTCTCACCTGTGCACTCTCTCTCTCTCGTGCGCTCTCTCTCTCTCTCTCTCTCTCTCTCTCTCTCTCTCTCTCTCTCTCTCTCTCTCTCTCTCTCTCTCTCTCTCTCTCTCTCTCTCTCTCACTGTGTCCCTCTCTCTGTGTGTCCCTCTCTCCCCAAAACATAAAAAATAAAGATAATAATAAGATAAAAATGAGTCTAAGTTGTCAGTGTTGGGTCAGGCTGCTGATTCAAACACTCCCTAATGCATCTGTAAAGTGGTGACTGCTTCACTTCACTGTGGGGTCCCAGTCTTCCCATGGCTCTGAGTCAGGGCTGGCCAGATTGAAAGAAGGAAAAAAGGAATAAAGAACTCTCTTCATGCTGCTTATGTGGGATTTGGAACCATGACCCAACTACCAAGAATCCAGTGTGCTACCTAGCTGGCTGTTGTTTTATCTTTGTTCTACACACACACACACATACACACACACACACACACACACACACACCACACACACACACACACACACACACACACACACACACACACACACACACACACACATCTATACATATCTATATCTATATCATATATATATATATATATACATATATATATATATATATATCAATCATATGTATATATATATATATACATATATGTATATGTGACGCTCCACCACATAATAAGTCGGAGTGCACCAGAGGTCAATTTTTAGTTATTGACATGTTGCTAATGTACAATAAAGTGGCTATCAAATACAAAAAACAGATAGAAAATCGGACAATTCTGTGCAAAGTTATTACAAATTGAAATGATAGACTGTAGGATGTGACAAAATGAGAAACGAGCCAGTTTATTTTTGTAACAGGTTGTCAGAATGAGGGCTTGGGTATTTTCAAAAAACATTTAAAAGCAAAAGGAATAAAAATCATGCCTTGATTATTTCATTATAAGGTAGATAAACGGATATTGTTTAATAATCAATCAAAATCTTAAAATTGACAACTTCACCCCCAACTACCTTTAATGGCTCCTAGCGCAAAATTGGGTAATGTGCTAAGCGACTCATTCCGTGGTGGAGCGTCACATATATCGTTTAGTTCTAACGTTTCCTGATATCTTTTTTTTCTTTTCTAAAGTCTGGGAATTATGTCTGGTTGACCAGGGACAACAAGAGCCAGAATAGTTCAAGTCTGGCGTCATCAGTCACCGAATGAAGGGAAGCATCACCTGTGCCAGCCTCCACACACCAGAACAGCTTCAGTCAGGTCCAGCGCTATCCATCAGTCACAGAATGAGGGGAAGCATCACAGCTGTAAGTTCTATGTACCTGCCTGCATGAAGCAGAAACGAGACCCATTTTAGAAAATATTGCTTTAAATTTCATTTGTGGCCAACCATTTTATTTTTACTAAATGGCCTCTATCTCTCATTGTTGATGAAAGAGTAAACATATGTAAATCAAGGTCATTTAACTGTTTCTTTCTGTGTATGTGAGCATTTTTGCAAATTCATTCATCAACTTAAAAAAAGACTTTCAAATATTCTTGAAAATGAAATTAAAAATTTGTACTGGTTTCGAGTTTGTTCTGAAATATTGAAACAAATAAATTTGAACTCGTAATGTAATTATGAGCTATCCTCGATATAAAAGAATTAATTAATTAATTGATTAATTAATGCA
This sequence comes from Stramonita haemastoma, assembly GCA_030674155.1. Taxonomy (NCBI): domain Eukaryota; kingdom Metazoa; phylum Mollusca; class Gastropoda; order Neogastropoda; family Muricidae; genus Stramonita; species Stramonita haemastoma. The sequence goes on from JASPKP010001372.1 coordinate 18,091, forward strand.
TAATTGTGCATTATGGTACACATTGCAAATAATAATCCTTAATTCCATCCCTTTTGAAGTAACTTGGTCAGGAGTCTGTCATGTTTGTCCAGGAAAACCAGCAAAATTTTCAGTGGTAATGATTGGGACTGCCTTGCTTTCAGGGGTTGTGGGACTTGAACCAAGGACCCCATGTGCAGTGGCGGCCATCATGAACTGGGGTCCTTTGTGGAAGAGTGGTAATGCTGTGGTTTAAAGAAAGGTATGATAAATCTTTGTTGTCATTGGGCTGTAAAATTCAAAGGCCTTTTTTTCTTATACTAATTAATTGCCTATATCCCTCATTGTTGACGAAAAAGATAAACATGACTATGTAAATCAAGGGCATTTAACTTTTTTTCTGTGTTTGTGAACATTTTGCCAATTGATTCATCAACTTAAAGAGACTGCTTTTAAATAGTTTTGAAAATTAAATGTAACATTATATACTAGTTTCGAGTTTGTTTTGAAATATTGAAACAATGAAATTTGCACTCATAAAGTAACTGGGCAGTACAGTACTGTTTGTAAATAATATATTTCTTAATTCAGTTTCTTTTTAAGTAACTTGGTCAGGAGTCTGTCATGTTTGCCCAAGAAAACCAGCAAAATTTTCGGTGGTAATGATCGGGACTGCCTTGTTTACAGGGACTGTGGGACTGGAACCAAGGACCCGTGTGCAGTGGCGGCCATCATGAACTGGGGTCCTTTGTGGAAGAGTGGTAATGCTGTGGCTTAAAGACAGGTTTGAAAAACTCTTTGTTGTCATTGGACTCTGAAAGCCAAAAATAGAATGTATTTTCGGTGAAAGCGTTATTTCTAGTTTAAGCATATGAAGTGAATCTAAAATATGGTAGTCTTTAAAAAGTGCTTATGAAGGTTTATCTTCCCCCAAATTGAAGAGACTAAATCCTTTTAGATTTGAGCTAGTAAAACAGAACAGGAAATGAGACAAGTCTTTTTTAAGCTGATAAAGCGACATTGAAGTCTTGTGAATCTATTGTTTAAGGGATAACATGAAATCCGGCTTAGGCTAGAAGATCTGTGAACATTTCCCTGTCACTGACATTTCTTCACTGCTTTCAGGAGCTCCAGGACTGGAATCAAGTGCCAAAGAACAGACACGCCATCCGGCACAGCATGTCAGTTACCAGGACGTGACGAGGTAACATCAAATTTCATCTGTTCCTTTTCTGGCCCAGGCCAAAGCTTTGTCAGTTAGTGATGTGAGCTAAGGGCCAAGGTCTCGACTGACATAGTGTTAGATTTTAAATGGTGTGTCCAAGTTGCCTTCAGCCGGGAATCCTGCGCTCTAAAGGAGAAAAATCCTCTGAAGTTGAGTATGGCTGCCTTCATGGCAAAGTACTCGAAAAGTAATACACGCAAACTCCTCATCCAGAATGTACTTAACAATCTGACAGTGACATGTGGTATTGTAACTGCTCTCCAGCTGGTAATATGATGTAATGTAATGTAACATAATGTAACAATCTGACAGTGACGTATGGTATTGCGACTGCTCTCCAGCTGGTAATATGATGTAATGTAATGTAACATAATGTAACAGTCTGACAGTGACGTATGGTATTGTAACTGCTCTCCAGCTGGTAATATGATGTAATGTAATGTAACGTAACAATCTGACAGTGACGTATGGTATTGTAACTGCTCTCCAGCTGGTAATATGGTGTAATGTAATGTAACGTAACAATCTGACAGTGACGTATGGTATTCTGACTCCTCTGCAGCTGGTAATATAATGTAACAATCTGACAGTGACATAATAAAAAAAATGGTATTCTGACTCTTCTCCAGCTGGTAATATCATGCTTTGTAAGAAATAGCAATAAATAAATAAATAAAAATAAATAGATAAACCAACATAAACACAACACTTGTGTGCTTTGAGAAGTAAACTATCAGCATAATCCTGAAAACTGATTTATATTTTACATTTTCAAGCAGGAGACTTTGGCTTGACCTTTAACACTGTCAGTTGACAAGCCCCATCAGTGTGTGATGAAAGGTAAGAAAAAAATCACAGGACGCCAGGTTTTGTGTATGCAGTGCAATGCAGTGCATGGTTTGGTTTATGTTGATGCTACTTTCAGCAGTGCCTAGGCTGCAGTATAGGATGAGCTGCAAGAAGTCAAGTTTCTAGAAGGACAAAAGTAACAACCAATGTGTAAAGTAGCACAAATCAGTATCACTGGCCAAACAACCATTTCCCAAACTTTTTTTTTTCTCCAATTTCCAAGGGCATAAAAACATGTAAAACGGTCACATCTCACATAAACCTTGGAGCTCTAGCTGAAGAATAACAAAAACGAAAAATAAATGTAGTGAATGATGATAATGATGATTGTGACGTGTGTTCTGGCAGGAAGGTGAGGACACCAACTATCCAGGACTTCGCCGTCGCTGCACAAGACTTCCCCGTTGTTGCAGAAGACATCGCCGTCCCTGCAGAAGACATCGCCTGATCTGATTAATGATAGTCGTGAATTGAAGTTTTGATGCCTGATTTGTATTTTAAATGACAAGTGTTTGAGAGAGGAGAGTTGTTATTTTGTAGTACATTGCTGAAAATGGTGGTAGTTTTTATCATTATACTGGATTTCTTCCTTTATCTTTTTTGTAACTTGATGACAATTATTTTAACACTTCCCTTTCCCTTTTTTAAAAGCATTTTTTTAAGTGAATCGGAAGAAATGAGAGATGGGGGCGGGATAGCTCAGTAGTCAGAGCAGTCGCTTTCCCCCAGCCAATGTAAACAGTGTCGAGCCTGATTGCCAACTGGATGGGTGACCTTTTGCGCACACTGGTTTCAGCACAGTTCCCCAGTTCACCTAGCTGTCAATGGGTACCTGCTCTCTTTAGGGTCAGGGAAGGTAAAGCAGCAAGAGAGAGGAGATGGGCACCGCCCTCAATATGCTGACCCCTAGAGAAGCTGAGGTCTCTGATGCCTCGCTCCCCTACGACCACACATGTTGTGGGACACCTTTACCTTTACTATTACAGTATTGTGAAGCAATTCTTTCCATGATTTTACTGCAGTGTAAACGTTTATAGTGTCCAGTTAGAGGGTGCTGTGTGTATAAATGTATCTGTGTGTGTTTGTGTGTGTGTATGTGTGTGTGTATGTGTGTTACTCTGTGTGTGTATGTGTGTTACTCTGTGTGTGTGTGTATGTGTGTGTATGTGTGTGTGTATGTGTGTGTGTGTGTGTGTGAGACTGTGTGTGTGTGTGTGTGTGTGTGTGTGTGACTCTGTGTGACTGTGTGTGTGTGTGTGTGTGTGACTGTGTGTGTGTGCATGTGTATGTGTGTGTGTGTGGGGGGGGAATCAAAGGAGGGGACATGGGCATTATTCTGGAAAAAGGTGTAAGGAGAAGGGGTTAGGACACAAGTGGGGATCAGTGGGGATAGAAAAGAGGGCGACTGATGGAATAGACTTTTTTCTGCAAGGCTACATGGGTTTGGGTTTGTTGTTGTTGTTGTTGTTGTTGTTTTTAGGGGGTGTTAATCATTTTTTTACATGGATATATCACCGTGAGTTTCTGGGTTTGACTCTCAGCCCTATACTTTCTGTCTATTTTGACGTGAAAATCAAATTACATATTTAAAAAAAAGGCAAAACAAATCCCATGACAGTTGAAAATCAAAAAGAGCAGGGTGGTACCTCCCGACTGTCGTGGCAAAATTGGTAGGTCCATTTCTCAACTATATCCCTAAAGTTGGAATGCCACTACCTAAATGGTTGGGCTAAGCTGCATACGCTACAAAATCCATGGTGGGTAAAGTTTGGAGCTCTAGCGAGGAACGAAAAGGAAAAAGAAATTGTGTTCCAAAGTCTTTGGCCTGAGACGGCTTTGATGGCAGCAGAGCTGGGAAGTTGGGATTCAAAATCCAAACAAAATCGAAAGTACAACAAAGATTTAGCAGTTGATAGGACCAGCAGAGCCTTAACAGTTGATAGGACCATTCATTTTGAAAGAAAATATTGAATAGAGCTCCACATCCTTGTGTCTACAGCTAAGTACCGTCTGTTCTATCTGCTGCTGTGTCCACATGTTTTTTGACAAGACAGACCAGCCAACAGACCACACCCTTTCCTCATTTTGCATTCCCCTTTTTGCATGCTTCCTTCCCCTTTTTGCATGCTTCCTTCCCCTTTTTGCATGCTTCCTTCCCCTTTTTGCATGCTTCCTTCCCTTTTGCATGCTTCCTTCCCTTTTGCATGCTTCCTTCCCTTTTTTGCATGCTAAATGTTCACACTAATCCTCCTAACCTGTACACTAACCCTGGCCCTCATGTGGACACAAAAGGCAGTTAGATGACATATTACTAGCTGACACAATGGCAAAATTTGAGTTTTGAGGGTTGGGATGGT
>JASPKP010001372.1:25000-29436 GCA_030674155.1 Stramonita haemastoma
GTTAGGGTTAGGGTTAGGGTTAGGGTTAGGGTTAGGGTTAGGGTAGGGTTAGGGTTAGGGTTATGGGTTAAAGTAAAAAAGTAAAAATTTTAAATTAAAATTAAAGTTTAAAAATTAAATTTTAAAGTTAAATTTAAATTTTAAAATTAAAAAAAAAATAAAATAAATTAAATTTTAAATTTTTAAAATTTTAAATTAAATTAAAAAAAATTAAATTTTTAAATTTAAAATTAAATTTAAAGTTAAATTAAATTAAAATTTTTAAAAATTTTAAAAAAAATTTAAATTTAAATTAAAAAAAATTTTAAATTAAATTAAATTTTAAAAAAAATTTAAATTAAAATTAAAATTAAAATTAAATTTAAATTTTTAAAATTTAAAATTTTAAAATTAAAAGTTTAAATTAAAAAATTTTAAAATTAAAATTTAAAATTAAATTTTAAATTTAAAAATTTTTAAATTTTAAATTAAAAAAATTTAAATTTAAATTTTAAAAAAAATTTAAAAAAAAATTAAAAAATTAAAAATTAAAATTTTTTAAATTTAAATTTTTAAATTAAATTTTAAAAATTTTAAAAAAATTTTTTAAACCCCCCCCCCCCCACCCACCCCCCAAAAAAAAACCCCCCCCCAACCCCCCCCCAAAAACCCCCCAAAACCCAACCCCCCCCCCCCCCACCCCCCCCCCCCACCCCCCTAAAACCCACCAAACCCCCCCCCAAAAAACCCCAACCCCCCTCCCCCACCCCCCCCCCAAAACCCCAAAAAAAACCCCCCCCAAAAAATAAAAAAACCAAAACCCCCCCCCCCCCCAAAAAAAACCAAACCCTCCCCAAACCCCCCCCCAAACCCCCCCCATAAAACCCAAAAAACCCAAAACCCAAACCCAAACCCAACCCCAACCCCAAACCCCCAACCCTAACCCTAACCCCAAAACCCCAAAAACCAAAACCCCCAAACCCCAACCCCAAACCCCAACCCTAAACCCCAACCCTAAAAACCCCAACCCCCCCCAACCCCCAAAACCCCAACCCAACCCCAACCCCCCCAAAAAACCCAACCCTAACCTAACCCAACCCCTAACCCTAACCCCCTAAACCCCAACCCAAAAACCCAACCAAAACCCCAACCCAAAACCCCAACCCAACCCCCCAAACCCCAAAACCCCCAACCCCAACCCCCAAACCCCAACCCAATAACCCCAAACCCTAACCCTAACCCCCAACCCCAACCCAACCCTAACCCCAACCCAAAACCCCAAACCCAACCCAACCCTAACCCCCTAACCCTAACCCAATAACCCAAAAATAACCCTAACCCTAACCCTAACCCCTAACCCTAACCCAACCCTTAACCCTAACCCTAACCCTAACCCAAACCCCAAACCCCCTTTAAACCCCAAACCCCAACCCTAACCCTAACCTAACCCTAACCCTTAAAAACCCAACCCTACCCTAACCCCAACCTAACCCTAACCCTAACCCTAAAACCCCAACCCCAACCCTACCCTAACCCTAAACCCCAACCCAACCCTAACCCTAACCCTAAACCCCAACCCAAAACCCAAAACCCAACCCAACCCAAAACCAAAACCCCCCCAACCCCCAACCCTAACCCCAAAACCCCAACCCTAAAAAACCCCAAACCCAACCCTTTTTTTCCCCTAACCCACCCAAAACCCCAAAACCCCAACCCCAAAACCCCAACCCTTTAAACCCAACCCTAACCTAACCCAAAACCCCAACCCAAAACCCCAACCCTAAACCCCAACCCAACCCTAACCCAAACCCTTAAACCCAAACCCCCTTTAACCCCAACCCTAACCCTACCCCCAACCCTAACCCTAAAAAAACCCAAAAACCAAAAAAACCCCCAAAACCCCCCCCCTAACCCTAAAACCCCTACCCTTACCCCCCTTTCCCCCCCTACCCCAAAACCCCAACCCAAAAACCCCAACCCTAACCCAAAAACCCCAAACCCTAAACCCCAACCCTAACCCTAACCCCAACCCCAAAACCCTAAAACCCAACCCAAAACCCCAACCCCAACCCTAACCCCAACCCTAACCCTAAAACCCCAAAACCCCAACCCAAAACCCAAAAGCACTCACCAACCCTAACCCTTTAAACCCCAACCCTAACCCAAAACCCCAAACCCTTTAAAACCCCAACCCTAAACCCAAACCCAAAACCCCCAACCCCCAACCCCAACCCAAAACCCCAACCCCAACCCAAAAACCCCAACCCCTAAACCCTTAAAAACCCAACCCCAAACCCAAACCCTAACCCCCAACCCCCCCCAAACCCCAAACCCAAAACCCAAAAACCCCAAACCCTAAACCCTAAAACCCCAACCCAAAAACCCCAACCCTAACCCCCAACCCCTAACCCTAACCCCAAAAACCCCAAAACCCAAAACCCCAAAAAATAAACCCAAAAACCCCAAACCCCAAACCCTAAAACCCAAACCCCAACCCCCACCCTCCCCCCTCACCCTCACCCTCCCTCACCCTCCCCGTGTTTGGGGGAAGGAGAGTTTTTTTTTTGTAGTCCCATTGCTGAAAATGAAATCTGAATTCTTTTGCTTTTCCCCACGGGAAAGATCTCCATAAATTTTAACCCAGAAATTTTTTAATTCAAAAAAAAGGAAAAGGTTTTGGCCATTTTGGCCTTTTTTAAAAACCACAGGGGAATGCTTTTTCCCCATTATCCAGTTTTAAAAAAAGAAAAAAAAAACGTTTGGTTTTAAAATTGCCCTCAATCTTCTATTAGAAAAAAAAAATTTTTTTTAACACAAACTGCCATCAACATAAACCCTTTTTGCCCTTTTAAAAAAATTTAGTGTTAATTCACACAAACACCAATATCAAAGGAAAATCACTGACACTGCTTTTGTTTCTGTTTGCCCCTTTGAGGGGAAAATAAAAAAAGACCACCTTTCCCCACACACTTTCCACCCCTTTATTACAATTGGGGGTTGGGGGGCAAAAGTAAAAGGTTTACTGAAAGCCAAAAGCTTTTTATACAAGACTTAAAAAAAAAGAAAGAAAAATAATATTTCCCTTTCATTCAATTCTTTTTAGGGAAAAAAACGTTTAAAAAAAAAAAAAGGGAAAAAAAAGCTTTTTCACCAAAAATCTCTTTCTCCTTTTCCCCCCCTTTTCAATGATTTAGTAAACTTGAGCAAAGGTTTTGGACACACGTGAGCAAAACACATGCGTCAACCCCTTTGGTTGAAAACCAAAAAAACCCCCAAGGCCGGTGCCCAAAGCACACAGAACATCTTGACAAATGTTAAATCCTTTTTGCTTTTTGTAAGGGGTTTTCAAATTGTGGGCCCGGGGGGAACAGATGACAAAAAAATTTTCCAAAACTGCATACACAAGGGGGCTTTGGATGTAAAAAAGACACCAGTGCTTTTTCCCTTAACCACGAAAAAAAAGAATTTAAAAACCCAAAAAATTTAAAACCCCCTGTTCACTCAGGCCCCAAACCCTACACAGTTTTTTTTTTTCTAGTCAATTTTGAAAAAACTATGGCATCAAATTTTTTTATTTTTTCATTAATTTTGATTTACAATGTAAACCTGCAACATTGATTTGGGAGGTGTTTTCCTGCTGTATTAACTAAAAAGCTCTGGTCAATTTTGTGATTACGCAGAACAAAATTTTTTTTGACGGTGTTTTTTTACTCCAAAAAGTTTCCTTTAGCAAAAAAAAAAAAATTAATGATTCCAAAGTAAAATTCACCCCAAAAAAACCCAACAAAAACCCCCAAAAAACCCCCCTTCCCCACACCCATTTAAACCCCCCAAAAAAAAAACCCAAAAAAACCCCCAAAAAATTACCCAAAAAAACCCCAAAACCCCCTTTCCCCAAAAAAAGGACCCAAAAAAAACCCAAAAAAAAACACACAATTTTTTTAAAAAGAACAACCCCCCAAAAAAAAAAAAAACCCAAAACCCAAAAAACCCCCCCCAAAAAAAACCACCCCCCCCCAACCGACGAAAATGACCGCCATTTAAAAAAAACCACACCAGGTGGTTAATTTGGCCCCCCCAAAAACCCAAAAACAACCAATTTTTAAATTTTTTCCCCAAAAATCAAAAAACCCGCCCCCTTTTTTTTTGTTTTTTTAAAAAAAAAAAAAATAAAAAAATTTAAAAAAAAATTTTTTGGGAAAAAAAATTAAAATAAATTTTTTTTTAAAAAAAAATAAAAAAAAATTAAAAAAAAAAATTTTTCCCCAAAATTTTTCCCCCCCCCCCCCCCCCCCCCCCCCCCAAAAAAAAAAAAAAAATTTCAAAAAATCCAAAAAAAAAAAGCCCCCCCCTTTTTTGTTTTTTAAAAAAAAAACCCCCCCCCGGGGGGCGGTTGTTTTTTGGTTTTTTTTTTTAGGGGAATTGTGTGAAACATTTAAAAAGAAAAAAAAAGGGAA
>JASPKP010001373.1:0-10000 GCA_030674155.1 Stramonita haemastoma
AATATATATATTTTTTTGGGAAATGACGGGGGCAGGAGGTTTTAAACGTTCACCCCCCAATAGTAAACCGTGCGTTTTGGGTTTTCGTACCAGCCTCGCCCTTTTTCCCCCTTTGACGAAAAAATCGAACAAAATGTAAAGTCATTCGGAGAACTAGAAACCGGGCCCCGGTGGTACGCACGCAAACATCTTGCCACCTTAAAATCCCTTTCCGCCTTTCGAAAAGATCGGGCCATCGTGTCCGGGGTGGACGGTGACAAAATTATTATTTAAAAAAACCCAGCATGACACGGTTTTTTTTTGACCCCATCCCTGATGAAAAAAAAAAAAAAAGGGGGAGGGGCCCGCACTTGTGGCGCGCGCTTTCCCCGGGAAGCAGCCCAAATTCACGCTTGAATAAAGGGTATATAAAAAAACCCCCAAGTTTGGGCCTCTTTTCTCTGCGTTCCCTATTTTTGTCTATTGATTTCTTAATTTTACAGTGTTTTTTTTGCGAATAATTTTGGGGGCAGTCGTGTTTTAAAATTTTTTTTTCCTTAAGGAACAAAAAGACTTTGGTAAGTGCATTTAATTTTGTTTTTTGTTTTTTTGTTTTTTTTATGGACTTTTTTTATATTTAAGGGTTAGGAAAAATTTTTTTTGACATAAATTTGGAAATTTTGTGTGTTTTTCTACGTCTGTTGTTTCGGGGGAAGGGAGTAAGAGTGGAAATGAGTGGGGGCCAGCCCCCCTTCTTTACAAAGACTTCCACACACACACACACACACACACACACACCAAAACACACCCAAAACCCAAAACACACCACTAAAACACACGTGCGCCGCACATAACACAACCACCACCACCACACACCAGACAAAACACACAAAGCACACACCACAGACACACACACCAAAAACCCCCGCACGCACACACACAGTAACACCACAAACACACACACTCTCTCCCTTTTCCCCCTCCCCTCTCCCTCCTCTCCTCTCTCTCTCTGTCCGTCTGTCTGTCTGTGTCTGTCGTCTGTCCCGTCTGTCTGTGTCTTCTTCTCTCCTCCTCTCTCTTTCTCCCCCTTTCCTTTTTCCCCCCCTTTTCTCTCTCTCTCTCTCCTTTTCCCCTCTCTCCCCCTCTCCTTTTCTGTCTGTTGCTGTCTTTTTTCTTCTCTCTCTCTCTCTCTCTCTCCCCCTTTCTCTCCCTCCTCTCTCTTCTGTCTCTGTCTCTCTCTCTCCTCACGTAATAACAAAAAACCCCAAAACAAGGGAAAAATAACAAAAGTATTTAGTGGAAAGGATAACACCAGAACAGGGAAAAAAAAACGAACAACGAACAAAAAAAAAAAAAAAAAAAACCCCCACCCACCCCAACCCCCCACCCCACCCCACCCCCCCCCCCCCAACCCCCCCCCACCCCAAAAAAAGTCACTCCCATCCCAAATTTTTTCCCTTTGTGCGTACCCAGCCACTTCCCCATACACATCCCGTCTACAGTTCTGTACCCTCAAAAGTTTATATACACGTATACAAAAAATGTTGTTATTTTTTTTTTTGTTAAAATGCAAACTTGAAAAAAAAAAAAGAGTTAACAAGAACTCAGTCCCCGTTTTCCCGGTATAGTATAGTATAGTATAGTAGTATAGTAGTATTAATAAAGTAGTAGTATATAGATAGTGTAGTAGTAGTAGTGTAGTAGTAGTATAGAGTAGTAGTATAGAGTATAGTACCGTCCATGGGAATGATAATGTTGAAAAAAAATCAAAAACATACCACCACGACATACCAAAAATTAAAAAAAAGGCGAAGAAAATGCCTGAAAGGTTGAAACAAAACCCCTTTTGAGTGGGGTTATTTTAAAGAAGAAAAAAAAGAGGAACAACAGATTTTTATTTTTTTAAAATTTTGGGAACACAAAGTGAGAAAGGGGGAGGCTTTTTTTCACTTGTTCAGTAGGTTTGATTGAAATAATATATTTTTTATTCCCCCAGTTTGAAAACAACAACAAAAATTTTTGGGGTTTATCAATATGGGTTAACCTTATCCGTGTTGAGAAAATAGCGGACTTTGTGTGTATGTTAACCGTTAGATGTTACAATGATGATATTGATGGGCCTGATTCGTGATAAAAAGAAAATGACAATGGGAACTACACAACAATTGAGATTACACAACATAATAATTTTTTCCGAATCTCGACAAACTAAGTTTGTCTTTTTTAATTTTTATTTTTTTTTTTGAGGGAAATTTAAAAAATACAAAAAAATTAAAATTTTTAACTAAACTTTCAACTCTCCCCTCAACCCCCCCCCACCCCCTTTGCCCTCACCCCTTAACAAAGTTGCAGGCACTTTCACAAGAGCACATAAAAAACTAAACTGGGTAGCTACCAAAACTTTTGTTTTAAATCAAGATAAAGTGTCCAGAAAAACCTTCACATTTCTCCACGTTCAGAAAAAAAGAGAGAAAAAAAAACCCACAAGAAACTGTGAGCAGTGTAGAACTTATCTGTTAAGGAGCTGGTGGCATCAAAGTTATGTCACAGTATTTGCACACTTTCAAAACTGCCACAGTTGGGGGGGGGGGGCCGAGAGAGAAGAGAAAGAGAGAGAGAGAGAGAGGAGAGAGAGAGAGAGAGAGAGAGAGAGAGAGAGAGAGAGAGAGAGAGAGAGAGAGAGAGAGAGAGAGAGAGAGAAAATCCCAAAATCCTCATTTTCCCCTTTCTCCAACCCTCCAACCTGTCTCCCATCACAAGCATTATGTTCCAATTTAGCGGAAAGCAAGTCTTCTATAACTCCTTACTTTTGACATTGTGTAATTTGAAAAAAAATGACAAACACAGAGTTACAGTCACTTTTTCTTAATTTTGAAAACTGGAAAAGAATTACTCCCCTTCGCTTTTACAAAGTCATGGAGGTACTCTTTAACAGCAAAGGTTCCTTACCTGCAAGATCTGAAATCTCCCTGTCTTTCAATCCGCCTGGTTAAATCCTGTTCCGCTTTTCGTACGAGTAGGCCATCGTGTGCCGGTGGGAACAGATGACATTTACAAAACTGCATACACACGGGGACTGGATGTAAGAAAGCACAAGAGTGCTTATCCCATTATCCTCGATATAAAAGAATAAATCAAATCCTAAAAGGTTTTCATATTTGATGTACTTTCTTTGCCTGTGCTTTGATGTCTTCGTCACTGTTTCAGTGTCTTTGTAGTAATTCAATGTCATGAGGGCTATATGGTCATTTTTTTTCAGTTTCCTCGTAATAGTTTTATGCTATGGTATTATGAGTATGTCCTCGACTGGGATGAAGAATCTAATTGACTGATGCATGAGCCTGTGGAGGTCATGTTATTATGTGGTGACACGATCTGATAATGACAATTAGTTCCTTTCTTCTTTGGTCACTAACATTAAGAGATGAGTCCACTCAGTTTACAGACATGTACGGTTAGTTCTTTGCATGGTCAATTTCTACCATGAATAGAGAAATATCACTGGTATTTTCGTTCCTACTTGATCGTGAAATGTTGGTATTCTTCCCTTTCCTTTTAACTTCTATTGTGAAGTTACCTAACTACCAAGACCGCATTCTATGTAGACTAGCATCATGAAAAATAAATACTAGTGGGCAAACTACAGTTTTGATTATCACAAAACATATTTCTCATCTCTTTAATGGTTGAAACCAAGACACGCAATATACCAGTAAAATGTTGTCATACAACCAGAGCCAAACATTTTCAAGATCATAAATGTAATAGGGGAAGCAGAAAAAAGCATAAGCAGCCTATAACTTCTTTTTCTTATTTAAAGTTGTCTCCATATTTAGTTCCATAATTAGTCTTTGTGAGGAAATCTGGATCTAGATGATCAGGAGTATTTTTTTTTCCTTTCAATAGTTTTCACGATTTTTCAAACAATTCCAATCCTTTGCAAAAGCATGCTTAAAATATTGTGAGAGAGAGAGAGAGAGAGAGAGAGAGAGAGAGAGAGAGAGAGAAGAGAGAGAGAGAGAGAGAGAGAGAGAGAGAGAGAGAGAGAAAGAGAGAGAGAGAGAGAGAGAGAGAGAGAGAGAGAGAGAAGAGAGAGAGAGAGAGAAGAGAGAGACGAGAGAGAGGAGAGAGAGAATCAGTAGTAAATGAATTTGACCAGCCATATAGATATTTTTTTTCTAAATCAGAACCCTTTTGTGCTTCTCGTCAAGTCAAAAGAAAGCTGGTTTCACAGTTTTAAACTTACTTGAAACCAGCTACAACACCAACATAACCTTATCCCCACCCCAAACCAACCGGTAAACAAAAAGATCCCACAAAAACAAACAAACCCCCTCCCCCAACCCCCCTTCACCCTACCCCCAAAACAAACAAACAAACAAAAAAAACAAACAAATAAAAGAAACAAACCAATAAAAACAAATTGAACATGAGAATCAATGAACAAAATTGGTGAGTTGTACACTTAAACAGCTGCATGAAATCAAGAAATCCCCAAGCCATAGGTAAGACAATCCATCTTCAACACCAAAAAAACGTATGTGCTATAATCATGAAATAAGCTGCTACAGACCTGACTGGGGGGGGGGTAAAAGTTTGAGGGGGGGAGGGGGTTTACAAAAATGTGTCTACAGCAACAGGACTCTCTGAGGTGAACATGAAGAAAATGACCATTGAAAACAGTGACGGGTGGGCCACTGATACGCCATTTATAGATCGGTACATTTCCACACAACGCAACAACTTGTACAAAAATGGTGTCAAACTTTGCTGTGTCTGTATAAAAATATGAATATGAAACATGAACTTTTTTTTGAGGGGGTGGGTGAGTATGTACAAGGAAAATGAAGAACAACCAAAAAAAAATCCACTACAGTAATGAAACCATGTACAATTCATTAAAAAAAAAGTAAGATGTTTCTTTTTTTTACCCCGACAAATCTATACAAAAAAAGAGTTGCTTCTTTAAAAACAAGCCCACCCCCACCTCCCACCCCTGCACATATTGATATATGTTTGAGCTGCTTGTAAAGGCTATGAGTCCCAAGTAAAAAATAATTTAAAAAATGCTGACTGATATTAGTCAATATATTGGTTAATTCAGATTAATACTCAGAACAATCCCAAACTAGATGTGACTCTAGAAAATAAAATACACAGTAGAAACTCTGAAAGCATAACAAGGAGTTTTAGCTTTCTTTTTTATGTTTTCCAAATAATTGATGGTCATTGAATTCTTTACCTTTAGAAATTGCCACTGAGCTAAGACCATCAACCTGCAGCCCTGCCAATGCCCCAATAGTAAAGCGGGACTTCACACAGGCATGTTTCAGTATGATTTTTACATCGTAGTTATAATGACCAAAAAATCGTAAAGAGCAAACAGTTAACCATTCAATATAGAAAAAAAACATAATCCTTGTTATTTTCCACATGCAGATCTGAAAATTATTTTACTTCAGTTATATTTTTTGTCTTGCAGAAAAAAAACACACTAGCTATATTTTTTACAAAATGTTTCAATTCTGACATGTTAAAAATGCCTGTTAAAATTCCAAATGCAAGAGTAGAATTTACAAAATGTCATAACATTTTCTGCATTTGAAATGCAATTTAAAGTTCCAAAACTAAGACTAGATTTAAACTGCTCATTACAAGTCCTAATGCAAGACTACAATTTACAAATGTTACAGCTTTTCCACATTTAAGATGCATCTTCAAGTTCAAAAAACAAGACTAGATTTTTTTTGGTAAAACCTGTAGTATACTATATGATAAATCACAACAGGAACTTAACTGTTATCAGTGCATTGATACAAAGTCCTGTATGCACAAGTTTCCTACAAATCTAGCCATGGTATTCCAACACCATTGACTTGGATCATACCAAAAAAATGACTGGACCCCAACAATTTTCCCCATTTAAAAAAAAAAATTCTGTCATCAAGACCAAAATTGCCCAGAAAGGCAAAAGAGAAAGAGAGTGAGAGAGAGAGAGAGAGAAAGACAATGAGTAGAATACACCATGATGAGTGATGGTCTAACCAGCATGGTCATCAAAGGATGCATGTTTACAAGCAGACTAGAAAATGACATTCCGGTGGGGGGAGGCTACAAGACACCGAGGTCCCACTGACACTTGTCATCTTGGCGACAGAACCGACAGCAGTCCCAAACCAATCCACTCCGCTTTCACATTGGGATCAGCCAATGGAACTCGTCGTCTCATCGACACTGGTCCTTCATTGATCAAAATTCAGCCAATCCCGACGCGTCCTGTCGAGGAGGCCTCCAATGGGCGTAGAGCAAACAGAGAAAGTGGGGGGGTGTGGGGGCCCACTCCCTCACCAGACGGAGCATTTCTGGGTGGGGTTCATGTAAGAGTGTTCCGAGCACTGGAAGGCCTCTGAAAAACTGCGCAGGTTCTGGAGAGTTCCGATCACCCTGGAGGCAGACAATGCACAGAGACACGCGCACACGCACACACACACACCACACACACACACACACACACACACACACACACACACACACACGCACGCACGCACGCACGTACGCACAGACACACACACACACACACACACACACACACATATAGAGAGAGATATAGATATATAGGTATAGATATATATGTGTATATATATATATATATATGTGTATACATATACATATATATATACATACATACATACATACATACATACATACATACATACATACATACATACATACATACATACATACATACATACATACATACATACATACATACATACATACATACAAGCATACATGTGTCACTGATGACGTCAATATCACCAACACACAACACGTCCCTGATGACGTCAGCCTCGTCAACACACGTCACTATTGACGTCAGTCTCAACAACAGACATGGCAGGTCTGCACATTAAGTTGACCTTCAGAATTGTAAAAAAAAAAAAGAAAGAAAGAAAAACACCCCAGTCCTAATACAATAGACTATACAGTAACATAAACAAACAAACAAACAAACAAAAACCCCACATATATTTATATGTATGGTTTGTTACCTGTATCTTCCCGGGGAGTGAAAACTGGTCCGTATTCTGTTAATGGCCGCTTCAGGTCGCATAGCACCACACCACACCTGTACAACATAGCCAGGTGTAATAATTCAAAGAGATAGGCAGGTGCAACAAATACACACACACACAATCATTTCCTTAAGCGTGCGCTCACACAAACACACACACACACACATACACACACATACACACACACATTTTTTTTGGTTAAGAAGGATGGAGATGTGGATGAAAAAAGCAATTGCATTACTTATTCAATGTTTCTATCTGAAAATAAAAGTTTGACCTGGTTTGACTTCACACACACACACACACACACACACACACACACACACACACACACACACACACACACACACACACACACACACACCAGCGAGAGAGAGAGAAAGAGAGAGAGAGAGAGAGAGAGAGAGAGAGAGAGAGAGAGAGAGAGAGAGAGAGAGAGAGAGAGAGAGAGAGAGGAGAAGAGAGAGAGAGAGAGAGAGAAAGAGAGGAGAGAGAGAGAGAGAGAGAGAGAGAGAGAGAGAGAGAGAGGAGAGAGAGAGAGAGAGAGAGAGAGTATTACTTTATTTAATATTCATTTTGTATGAGCATTAATTTCTAACCCTATTTTCATCACTTTCACCGTCACCAATCCTGCAGTCTAATCTTGCAGACTGTCAAAGACACCACTGAAGATGTGGCAACCAGCTTCCTGCACCTCCTACTCATTTTACTGCCACAGAAAGGAGGTACCCACGCACCTGTGCAAAGTTGATGAAGAAGAGCTGTTCATGGGTGTAGCTCAGCATGCCTGGCAGTCTGGGCTCCTCTGCCCCCCTCCGCTTTACCCACTCCCGGTATGCCTGTCAGAAAATAATATACACTGTCAGATTATCACTGCGCTGTTTGTTTGTCTGTCGGTCTATCTGTCTGTCTGTCTGTCTGTCCTCTCCTCCCTCCTCCCCTCCGCTTTAGCCACTCCCGGTATGCCTGTCAGAAATATAGATATCGTCAGATTATCACTGCGCTGTCTGTCTGTCTGTCTGTCTGTCTGTCTGTCTGTCTGTCTGTCTGTCTGTCTGTCTGTCTGTCTGTCTTCTCCCCCTACCCCCCCCCCCCCCCCCCCCCTTTCGCTTTACACATTCCTAGTATGCCTGTCAGAAATATACACACAGTCAGATCATCACTGTGTTATCTGTCTGTATGTCCCTTTGTCTGTCTGTCTGTCTGTCCGTCTGTTTGTCTGTCTGTCCTCTTCCCCCCCCCCCTCCCTCTATGCTTTACCCATTCCCGGTATGCCTGTCAGGAATATAGACACCGTCAGATCATCGCTGCGCTGTCTGTCTGTCTGTCTTGTCTTGACTGTCTGTCTGTCTGTCTGTCTGTCTGCCCCCTTCCCCCCCCTCCCCCCCCCCCTCTTACGCTTTACCCATTCCCGGTATGCCTGTCAAAAGTATAGACATCGTCAGATTATCACTGTGCTATCTCTATGTGTGTGTTATCTTTCTGTCTGTCTGTCTGTTTGTTTGTCTGTCCTCTTCCCCATCCCCTACTCCTCTACGCTTTACCCATTCCCGGTATGCCTGTCAGAAATATGTACATCGTCAGATCATCACTGTGCTGTCTGTCTGTCTGTCTATCTATCTATCTGTCTGTCTGTCTGTCTGTCCTGTCCTGTCCCCCCCCCCCCCTTCCCCCCTACGTTTTACCCACTCCCGGTATGCCTGTCAGAAATATAGACACTTTCAGATTATCACTGCACTATCTGTCTGTATGTTTGTCAGTCAGTCTGTTTGTCTGTCTTCTTCCGCCCCCCCCCCCCCCCCGCCCCCGCCCCCCCCAATTCGCTTTACACATTCCTAGTGTGCCTGTCAGAAATATACACACAGTCAGATTATCACTGCGCTATCTGGCTGTATGTCTATCTATCTGTCTGTCTGTCCTCTCCCCCCCCCCCCCCCCTACGTTTTACCCACTCCCGGTATGCCTGTCAGAAATATAGACATCGTCAGATCATCACTGAATTGTCTGTCTTGTGTGTGTGTGTGTGTGTGTGTTGTGTGTGTGTGTGTGTGTGTGTGGTGTGTGTGTGTGTGTGTGTGTGTGTGTGTGTGTGTGTGTGGTGTTGTGTGTGTTGTGCGTGTGTGTGTGTGCGCGTGTGTGGGTATCGGGTGTGTGTGTGGTGTGTGTGTGTGTGTGTGTGTGTGTGTGAGAGAGAGAGAGAGAGAGAGAGAGAGAGAGAGAGAGAGAGATGAGAGAAGAGAGAGAGAGAGAGAGAGAGAGAGAGAGAGAGAGAGGAGAGAGAGAGAGAGAGAGAGAGAGAGAGAGAGAGAGAGAGAGAGAGAGAGAGAAAGAGTGAGTGTATGTGTGTGTGTGTATCTTTCTGCTTGTCTGTCTGTCTGTTTGTTTGTTTGTCTGTTTGTCTGTCTGTCCTCTGCCCCCTCCGCTTTAACCCATTCCAGGTAGGCCTATCAGAAATACAGACATCATCAGTTCATCAATGTGCTGTCTGTCTGTCTGTCTGTCTATCTATCTATCTACCTATCTATTAATCTGTCATTTATCTCTCTATGTATCTATGTATATATGTATCTATGTATCTATGTATCTATCTATATATCTATCTATCTATCTATATATTTATTTAATCTATCTATCTAATCTATATATCTGTCTGTCTGTCTGTCTGTCTGTCTGTCTGTCTGTCTGTCCGTCCGTCCGTCCGTCCGTCCGTCCGTCCGTCTATCTATCTATCTATCTATCTATCTATCTATCTATCTATCTATCTATCTATCTATCTATCTGCAAGATTTTCTTACCCATCTTCATCTCTGTGTTATATCTATGACAGATAATCTCACTCACAATTCATTCCTGTCTTATAAAACTATCACGACAGATGCTTTAACTATCTATAATGTTTTAGACCGTTTGACTTTAATCCCGTTGATTCATAAAGTCGTGAGTTC
>JASPKP010001373.1:27500-29402 GCA_030674155.1 Stramonita haemastoma
AACTGTATTTGTTTCTCTATCTGAGTGGCTTTGTTTTTAACAGAAAGTTGCCAGGGACAACCCTCTTGTTGCCGTGTGTTTCTTTTACGTGCGCTAAAATAATGCTGTGTCACACACGGGACCTCGATTTATCGTCTCATCCGGAAGACTAGCACCCAGACCACCACTCATGGTCTAACAATGGATGGTGGACATGTTTGGGGCACAAGCGGGATTCAAACCACCACACACCCGACCCAGACTTTTCACTTTCTAGGCAGGCAACAGCAGTCAGTTTCCCCCCCCCCCTTTCAGCTCCTCTCAGCTGTTAATTATTTCATCTCATCCCAGCCCAGCTGGTGCTAATTATGGCAGGAACTGACCACAACTTGGACTAGGTAAAAGAGGAAAGGGGCGTGCATGTTAAATTTAGCACTCTGGACTGAGTGCTGTGGGATTCGTGTGCTGTGAGGCGCGTTACCTCTAGACCCCCGATCCCCCAATCCGATCCAGGGCCTGTAGTCAGGACTGACCTGGTGTCGGTTTCCTTGATGATGTCAACCATGTCTCTCAGGTAATCGGGGGCGTACACTACGACCTCCTCCATCTCCTGGATCTCTATGCTGACAGGGGCGAACAGCTTCCTCAGGTATCGCAGCCAGTCAAACTGGAGAAAGATTAGATATTTAAAAATTATTATTCTCAAGTTTCAAGATTTTCTTTTTTTTTTCATCCTATTTGTTTTTATTGATTTATTTGATTGATTGATTGATTGATTGATTGATTGATTGATTGATTGATTGATGTATTTATGTATTTATCTATTTATTCATTTATTCATCTATTATTTATTTATCTATTTATTCCTTCATTTATCTATTTATTCATATATTCCTTCATTTATTTATCTATTTATTTATTCCTTCATTTATTTATTTATTCATTCATTCTTTCTTTCATATCAAGGATAACTGAATAAGCACTCGTGTTCATTTTTACATCCAATCCCCGTGTGTATGCAGTGTAGTAATGCTTGTCATCTGTTCCCACCGGCACACAATGACCTACTCTTACGAAAAACGGAACAGTATTTAACGTGTGCGCAAGATGTTCTGCGTGCATTCGAACACTTTTTGGGGTATGGAGGATCACAAACGATTTCAACAGGAGACTAAACCTAACAGCAATACACCCCTAATGGATATCAATACTAACTGAACTGAACAGCTTGAGTTTTCATCACAAAACACAAACAGCATTAAAACCTCAAAACATATTTAAAGTATATCAATTTTCTTTAAAATACGCAAAGTACACTTTGTGAATAACAACAAATGACATTTCAAGAAGTACCTGCAAAATCTAAGGAATTTTGAGAGAGACAGGAGAACTTTTCAAAATTTACCTTTCATCAGCCTGCAAAAAATTATAACTGGACAAGGGTTGACGAAAGTGCTGAGAAATAACAGTTTTCGTTAATGTATAAAGAGGGGAATTTCCATGATAAAATAAAATTCATCCCCTAAAACAAGACTTATTACACAAACACACACACCACTCATGCGCATTATGTACACGCATGCGCACACACACACACTCAAACACACACACACAACACACACACACACACACACACACACACACACACACACACACACACACACACACACATACACACACACACACCACACTACACACACACCATAAGATTAACACATTTCTTATAATTATAATTATTACAACCTAGCATTTAGGAGGAAGGACATTTACAAGAGGTTGTAACCTATTAAATAGTTTTTGTTTGCGTTTGTGTACCCTCATATCAGATCTCAGTCCAAAGCCTAATGCACACATTTATCAAATCATGAAATAAATACCTAACAAAGCTATAAAAAGAAAAAGGATTCTCGTAATATCAAGCTC
>JASPKP010001374.1:0-17500 GCA_030674155.1 Stramonita haemastoma
CTTACGCACCGCCATCCATTGTTGAACTCACAGATGAGATTAGTATTACAAAAGCAGAAAACTATATGCAAGCATTGTGAGAATATATTTACTCAAGTGTGAAATTTGAGCAAAGATGGTGAGGATTTTGCTTAGAGGTGCGGGAGAAGTATGCTTGAGGGGTTTTTAGTTAGCGCTGCATATTTTGTGAGATGTGAAAGGAGAGGATTGAATGTGAAGGAGGAATGCAAGTGATGGCGATTGTGGTGGTGTAATAGAAGAGAATGGTGTGAAATAAGTCAATGGTCAACCTTACTGCACTCTGTCCATCCATTGTTGTAATACTTCACAGATGAGATTCAGTTTGAAGATGTACAAGATAAAAAGACCGAGAAAGAGAGCCTGATATGGGCCACTTCACTGCACATAATGCTTGATGAATTGAATAGCTTAATCCATACCACAACTACCCTTGCATTGAAAAACTATATATAGAGCAAAAGGCATTTGGTGGGAGAGACTATTAATTTTAGCTTCCAGAGAGTGCTAGTGGGGAGAAGGGGTAGCTGCTTTTGGGGGCCTTTTTTGAAAGTATAAAGACATGCAGTGTGCAGGTAGGTGTTTTTGGGCTTGAAGATGTTGAGAAATAGCAGGTAGTGAGGAGAAAGTTGAAAATGCTGATGAAAGGAGGACTGGTAGTGTTCCTACAACGTTGACCCTGCGCATGCATATTTGTTGTGATTAGGCATGCTAGTGGATAAGGAAAGAATGAAGAATTGGAATTGTTGAAAGGTAGGATATTTGGTGCAAATGAGTTGAGTTTGGAGTCGGAGGGGATTATATGTGTGGTGGTGTCTAAATAATGCTAAAGATGAATGGTGGTGTATAAATAATAGTACATAAATATGGGTAGACTTTGCCAAAATGTGGTAGAGAGGTAAGTGAATGGTGGTGTCAATGACTTTAGTAACCCCCCCCCCCCCCTATACATACATATATATATGTATATATATGTTGTATGCTATATATATAGCTCTCTCTCTCTTTTATATATATATGTCTATCTCTATTATATTGATTTTTATAAGTGGAAAAAAGAAGAAAGAAAGAACTTGGGGGGGGGGGGAGGAGGAGGGGAAAAAAGAAAAAAAAAAGAAAAAAAAAAAAAAAAGATTGCCAACAGCACCCGGTGTTCCCAGGCGGTCACCCATCCAAGTACTAACCGGGCCCGACGCTGCTTAACTTCGGTGATCGGACGAGAACCGGTGCTTTCAGCGTGGTATGGCCGTTGGCGACAGACAGAGGAAAATAAAAGTATGTAAAGTGAAATGAAGACGATCTGCAACCTGTGCAGGCACTGCAACCTTACTGCACTCTGTCCATCCATTGTGTAATACTTCACAGATGAGCATTCAGTTTGAAGATGTAAAGATAAAAAGACCGAGAAAGAGGAGCCTGATATGGGCCACTTCACTGCACATAATGCTTGATGAATTGAATAGCTTAATCCATACCACAACTACCCTTGCATTGAAAAAACTATATATAGAGCAAAAGGCATTTGGTGGGAAGACTATTAATTTTAGCTTCCAGAGAGTGCTAGTGGGGAGAAGGGGTAGCTGCTTTTGAGGGGCCTTTTTTGAAAGTATAAAGACATGCAGTGTGCAGGTAGGTGTTTTTGGGCTTGAAGATGTTGAGAAATAGCAGGTAGTGAGGAGAAAGTTGAAAATGCTGATGAAAGGAGGACTGGTAGTGTTCCTACAACGTTGACCCTGCGCATGCATATTTGTTGTGATTAGGCATGCTAGTGGATAAGGAAAGATGAAGAATTGGAATTGTTGAAAGGTAGGATATTTGGTGCAAATGAGTTGAGTTTGGAGTCGGAGGGGATTATATGTGTGGTGGTGTCTAAATAATGCTAAAGATGAATGGTGGTGTATAAATAATAGTACATAAATATGGGTAGACTTTGCCAAAATGTGGTAGAGAGGTAAGTGAATGGTGGTGTCAATGACTTTAGTAACCCCCCCCCAATACAACATATATAATATATATATATATATTATTATCTATATATATATCTCTCTCTATATTATATATATATGTCTATCTCTATATATATATGATTTTTATAAGTGGAAAAAAGAAGAAAGAAAGAACTTGGGGGGGGGGGTGGGGGGAGAAAAAAAAAAAAAAAAAAGAAGAAAAAAAAAAAAGATTGCCAACAGCACCCGGTGTTCCCAGGCGGTCACCCATCCAAGTACTAACCGGGCCCGACGCTGCTTAACTTCGGTGATCGGACGAGAACCGGTGCTTTCAGCGTGGTATGGCCGTTGGCGACAGACAGAGGAAAATAAAAGTATGTAAAGTGAAATGAAGACGATCTGCAACCTGTGCAGGCACTGCAACCTTACTGCACTCTGTCCATCCATTGTTGTAATACTTCACAGATGAGCATTCAGTTTGAAGATGTAGAAAAAAAAAAGAGGGAGAAAGAGAGCCTGATATGGGCCACTTCACTGCACATAATGCTTGATGAATTGAATAGCTTAATCCATACCACAACTACCCTTGCATTGAAAAACTATATAGAGAGCAAAAGCCATTTGGTGGGAGAGACTATTAATTTTAGCTTCCAGAGAGTGCTAGTGGGGAGAAGGGGTAGCTGCTTTGGAGGGCCTTTATTGAAAGTATAAAGACATGCAGTGTGCAGGTAGGTGTTTTTGGGCTTGAAGATGTTGAGAAATAGCAGGTAGTGAGGAGAAAGTTGAAAATGCTGATGAAAGGAGGACTGGTAGTGTTCCTACAACGTTGACCCTGCGCATGCATATTTGTTGTGATTAGGCAGCTAGTGGACGAGGAAAGAATGAAGAAATGGAATTGTTGAAAGGTAGGATATTTGGTGCAAATGAGTTGAGTTTGGAGTCGGAGGGGATTATATGTGTGGTGGTGTCTAAATAATGCTAAAGATGAATGGTGGTGTATATAAATAACAGTACATAAATATGGGTAGACTTTGCCAAAAATGTTGTAGTCACTCACTCACTCAGTCCCATGTCCCAGAGGACGTAGGGGGGACATGAGAGAAGACGCAACAGAGATCTTTTTCCATGCTTCACGATCCTTTGTGGCTAGTAGGAGGTGTTGCAGGGGTTGGGCGGTCCAGTCTTTGATGTTGTCAACCCATGATTTCTTTTGGCGGCCTCTTCTTCTCTTGCCCTCGACTGTTCCTTGCAGGATGGTTTTTGCTAGGGTGTTGTGTCTTGTGGTGTGACCAAACCACATCAGCTTTCTCCTCTTTATGGTGGAGAGCAAAGGCTCTTGGGGGCCCACACGCTTTTTGATTTCTTCTTTCACATAGTTATTGGTCTTGTGTTCTTTGTATGATATTTTGAGGAGTCTTCTGTGGCACTTGTTCTCGAATGCTTGGATTCTCCTCTCTAACTCTGCTGTCAGAGTCCATGATTCACAGCCATATAGGAGGATAGATATCACGAGGGATTTGTAAAGGTGGTATTTGGTGCAGAAGCTGATGTTGTTGCTTCTGATGATCTTCTCGAGTCTGACTAGAGCAGATGTTGCTGTTGCAATGCGAGCTTTCACTTCATTGTTTGATGTGCCATCTTTTGTTAGGATGGAGCCTAAGTATTTGAATTGGCTCACCTCTTCTAGTGTTTCTCCATTCATCTTTTATTTCCGTGATGTCATTACTCGCGCTGTTGACCATGATCTTTGATTTCTCTGTACTGACCTCCATGCCGTATGCGCTCGCTCGATCTGTTAAATTGTCTGTGAGGATTTGCAGTTCTTGTTTGCTGCTGCCCATGAGGTCAATGTCATCTGCAAATCTGAGGTTGCAAAGGGGTCTTCCACCAATGGAGATGGAAGTGTGGTGGTTTTGCAGTGTCTCTGTCATGATGTTTTCGAGGAAGAGGTTGAAGAGTACAGGTGAGAGAAGGCAGCCCTGGCGAACCCCAACCGTGGTCTTGAAGAACTCGCCCACGTGATTGTTCATAAAAACTGCACTTTCTGCGTTCTGGTACAGAGCTTTGATGACTTCAATTAGACAGCTGTCAATGTTGAAGTGCCTGAGTACTTGCCAGAGGCCGTCATGCCATACCCTGTCAAAGGCCTTTTTGAAGTCTATGAAATTGTGGTACAAGTCTTTTTGGTGTTGGAGATGCTTCTCTATCAGAATTCTCAGATTGAAAATTTGTTCCATTGTGCTGCGTTTTGGTCTAAAGCCCGCTTGTTCTTCTGCCAGGAGTTTTTCTGCTTGGTTTTTCAGTCTGTTGAGGACTACCTGCAGCATGATCTTGCTAGGATGACTTATGAGACTGATGGTTCTGTAGTTCTGGCATTGTTTGAGGTTTCCTTTCTTTGGCAGGGGTATTACAAGAGACTGTGTCCATTCTTTTGGCCATTCTTTGGTGTCGTGGATCTTCTGACAAAGTTCTGTGAATCGCCTTGCTGTTTCATTCCCTCCATTTTTTATGAGTTCAGCTGGGATGTTATCGATTCCAGGGGACTTCCCCTTCTTCAATTGTCTAATAGCTGCATCTACTTCACACCTTAGTATTGGTGGGTCTTTATCTTGGTGTTCACGGGGTTTGTCAGAAACTATGTTGGTATCTGGGCGTAGTGGGTAGTTGTACAATCCCTCACAGTATTCTGTCCAGCGTTGGAGGATGGCATTGTTTTCCGTTAAAAGATTTCCTTCTTTGTCTTCAATAACAGAGGCTTTAGGCTGTGTGGTTTTCGTTAGTGCTTTCAAAGTGTCGTAAGCTGTTTTGCTGTTTCCCTTGGTCATTCCAGCTTCGATGTTGTTGCATTGTTCTTCTATCCACGCTTCTTTGGCTTCTCTCATCTTTTTCCTCACTTCTCTGTGGCTATCCATGTACTTCTTGTAAGCTTCTTGACTTGTGAACTTTTGTTTCTTAAGTTCTCTTCTTTTGTCGCAGAGGTCAAGAACCTCATTTGTCACCCAGGGTTGTTTCTTTGTTCTGCTTCTTCCTAATGTTTCTTCTGCTGCTGTCGTTAGCACTTCTTTGATGTTGTTGGCCAATGTGTCCACATCATTGTCGATGGCTGTGAGTGCGGCGAACTTTCCTCCAATGTTGGCTTGGAAGATCTCAACCACTGTTGGGTCTTTCAGTTTTTTCCAGGTCGAATCTTATGCGTGGGCTTTTTGGCTGTTGTTTTGCTTTCAGTTTCAGCCTGATGGTGGTAAGTACAAGGTCGTGGTCACTGCCAATGTCAGCTCCTGGGAATGTTCTTGTGTTTGCCTTGTTTATGCTGGATTTGAATCTTTGGGGTGACAGAATGTAATCAATTTGATTATGAATCAGACCATTTGGTGAGTGCCAGGTTGATGTTCTGGATGGCTTGTGAGGGTGGAGTGTGTTAGCCAAAGTCAGTTTGTGCTTCTTTGCGAATTCCAGCAGCCGCTGTCCTCTGTCATTTGTTTTTCCCAGTCCAAATCGTCCTGTGCTTCCTGCCCAGGTGTCATAGGCATCAGGTCCCACCTTAGCATTCCAGTCGCCTTCCACAATAAGGATGTCTTTTTTGGGCGTTTTGGAGATGACGTTTTCAAGTTCTTCATAGAATTCTTCTATCTGATCGTCATCGTAGTCAGATGTTGGAGCATACACTTGGATGATGGTGAGATTCTGGGGTTTTGCAGAAACTCTGATTGAGATGAGTCTGCTGGATACTGGTGTGCAGCTGATGATGCTTGACACAATCTCTTTCCTGACAATAAAGCCTACTCCATGTTGATGTAGTTTTTCTTCTCCGCTGTACCATATTTTGTGGCCGTCTTGCGTGGTTGTTTCTCCAAAGCCAATCCATCTGACTTCCGCAAGCCCTACTATGTCCCATTTATACCTCTGTAATTCATGTGTAAGTTCATGTACTCTTCCTGTTTGGTACAGAGTTCTTACATTCCATGTACCAATGGTTGTCCCTTTATCTGGAAGCTTTAGGGTTTGTTCTGCCCCAGTAGCACACTTGTCACTCCCACCCTGGAGACTTGCAGTGGGTAGCGCGGTCGTTGTTGATCCGGGCCTCGACCGATCCGGCATGTCTTTCTGTTTTGTTTTACTCATCATGTCCTTGCAGTGGGCTTGAGGAAGCTTGGTGGCGCCCATCTCCTCTCCAAGACTCCTACTGGTGGTTAAGAATGCACCAGCCCCTCACAACGTTTCGCCCGCCAGTAGAAGCGGTTACCGGGGTGTGGGTGGGTTAAGGACCCGGACCCAGAAGTGAGAGTTGAGTGCCAAGTGAGGACCAGTGCTCCCGTCCATCCCGAAGGATGCTACTGCCAGGTTTACAAAGGTACCACCTCTCCTTAAGCACCCCATACACCCCAAAAAATGTGGTAGACAGGTAAGTAAATGGTGGTGTCAATGACTTTAGTAACCCCCCCACATATATATATATATATATATATATAATCTATATATATATGTCTATCTCTATATATATGATTTTTATAAGTGGAAAAAAGAAGAAAGAAAGAACTTGGGGGGGGGGGAGGGAGGGAGGGAGGGGAAAAAAAAAAAAAAAAAAAAAGATTGCCAACAGCACCCGGTGTTCCCAGGCGGTCACCCATCCAAGTACTAACCGGGCCCGACGCTGCTTAACTTCGGTGATCGGACGAGAACCGGTGCTTTCAGCGTGGTATGGCCGTTGGCGACAGACAGAGGAAAATAAAAGTATGTAAAGTGAAATGAAGACGATCTGCAACCTGTGCAGGCACTGCAACCTTACTGCACTCTGTCCATCCATTGTGGTAATACTTCACAGATGAGCATTCAGTTTGAAGATGTACAAGATAAAAAGACCGAGAAAGAGAGCCTGATATGGGCCACTTCACTGCACATAATGCTTGATGAATTGAATAGCTTAATCCATACCACAACTACCCTTGCATTGAAAAACCATATACAGAGCAAAAGGCATTTGGTGGGAGAGACTATTAATTTTAGCTTCCAGAGAGTGCTAGTGGGGAGAAGGGGTAGCTGCTTTTGAGGGCCTTTTTTTGAAAGTATAAAGACATGCAGTGTGCAGGTAGGTGTTTTTGGGCTTGAAGATGTTGAGAAATAGCAGGTAGTGAGGAGAAAGTTGAAAATGCTGATGAAAGGAGGACTGGTAGTGTTCCTACAACGTTGACCCTGCGCATGCATATTTGTTGTGATTAGGCTTGCTAGTTGATAAGGACTGCTTGCTGGGCCATAGCAGATGAACCGCGAGTTTAAAGGGTGGGAACGGTACTGCGCGCACTGTCTCTCACCTTAAAAATCCTATGGGCAGGCCCAAGGACAAGTCCACGTCCCCCCCTCATCCTCCCTTTTTCCTACTATCCCCAAGCCCTGTAGCGATGGGAAAGGGGCGAATGCGGCAGGTGAAAGATGTCACTGGAAGCCGCAGTTCCAATCCTGCATGCAGGCGATTCAGGAGTATGGGTCGTCTGATTGTTGACCTGAGGATGACAACATCACCCAGCAGCACCCTGAATGACCAAGCAGCCCTCTTTAGGGATAGCACTGCTTGCTCCACACGGAGAGGGGCCTAGAAAAGGTGGCCTAACGAAAGCTCATCCTCATACCACCCAGTTGGCTAGCCGCGGTCAACGGGCATCTTTCCAAGCGGTCGAGCATCAACAAAGTCAAAATCAAGTGGCTCCACACCTGCCTCCAAAGGTGTGACAGGTCTCAAACTGGCGTGCTGGAACATCAGAACCATGCTAGATACAATAGATAGCAACCGTCCTGAACGACGCTCTGCTTTAGTTGCACATGAGCTCTCGCGACTAAATATCGACATCGCGGCTCTTAGTGAAGTCCGCTTCCCAGATGAAGGTAGTCTCAAAGAACACGGCGCCGGTTACACCTTATACTGGTCAGGCAAGCCCCAATCCGAACGACGCCTTTCAGGTGTAGGCTTCATGATCAAGAACACCATTGCCTCAAAGCTGGAGAACTTACCAACAGGTCATTCAGACCGTATCATCTCCATGCGTCTGCCACTGGAGAACAAGCAGCACATCACTCTCTTCAGTGTGTATTCCCCGACTCTTCAAGCAGACCCTGCAGACAAGAACAAATTCTACTGTGACCTGCGCAGCCTGGTAAGAAACACCCCTGCAGACGACAAGGTCATTATCCTTGGGGATTTCAATGCTAGAGTTGGCCGAGATTCAGAAGCCTGGAAGGGAGTTCTGGGGAAACATGGAGTTGGGAATTGCAATGACAACGGGCGTCTCCTGCTAGAGTTCTGCACTGAACTGCAGTTAATCATCACTAACACAATCTTCCAGCAGAAGGACAGTCTAAAAAACAACCTGGATGCATCCTCGGTCCAAACATTGGCACCTCATAGACTACGTCTTAGTGCGCCAGAAAGACCAAAGTGATGTCTTGCACACCAGAGTGATGCCCAGTGCAGAATGCCACACTGTCACCCCCTAATGGGACAACACTTTGAAATCCCCCTTCCCACCTATCACACCTCTAATTTAAACGACACAAAACAGACACCAATGAATATTTCAAAGAATTTATTTACAAAACATCCAACCATTTACTAAACCAAAACAAACTCAACTCGCTCAACCTTTCCACCAGTTCAACATCACAACATCACAACACTACAACATCACCAGCTTCATGACCAGAGCCAAACCCAACCTCACCTCTTCAATCTCCTCACGACAATACTAAGTCAATATAAAAAAATCAAAGTCAACACCCATCAAAACACGGTATCCAAACCATGTCAGTATCACAAAAAAACACCTCTCACTCTCACCTTATAACACAGCTGTCCCTACCAGCTGTCTGGTACTAACAGAAAACTAGCTCCCCCCCCTTTTGAAGTCCAGAACCACCACATATTTACAAGTCCTTTGAATAATTCAACGCACGGGAATCCACAGGAATAACCTTTCCACAAGGGAGAAAAAAACAAAAACATAACAGTCACAGGTAAAGAATATTTCCAAGACTTCTGGCACAGCAGGCTCTGGTAAAGAAAGTTCTTAAGTCCTCTTGCACATAAACACGGGTGGGGAGGAAAAGTGTCTTCAAGTCCTCTGGTACATAAAACAGGTGGAAAATTCTCAAAGTCCAAAAAAAAAAAAAAGATCACAACCAGAAATTTATGATTACTGCGACCCAATCCTCACCGGTCACTGTACCCACACACAACCAGCATCTTGCCACACACCGGCAAAATAACAACCGTCAATACTTCAATTCCAATAACAGAAAACACACACACAAAACCAATCCCCCCCCCTAAAAAAAAAACAACGCTGTCAACTCCTTCTCTCGAGGAGTGTGCCATCATGGCACTCGGCCCAAACCACATCGAATAGGACAAACAACAAACAACCAAACAACCAAGACAAACTGAACACAACAAAACAGTAGCTGTCAACTCCTCCTCTCGAGGAGTGGCACAAGACCACAGCTAACTCACATTAAAACAACAAGCTGGACACAATACCACAAAACAAATGGCAGCTGTCATCTCCTCCACACAAGGAGTGGCACCAAGCCCACTGCCCAATTCACAACGATAAACAAAACACCACTCCTCCTCCAAGGAGTATGCACTATCCACTCTGGACTCTCCACTTGTTACTCCTCCCCGAGAAGTAACACCAAGTCAACATACACAAGTTTCAACTCCTCCTCCAAGGAGTACCACAAAG
The DNA here is from genome assembly GCA_030674155.1 of Stramonita haemastoma. Lineage (NCBI taxonomy): Eukaryota > Metazoa > Mollusca > Gastropoda > Neogastropoda > Muricidae > Stramonita > Stramonita haemastoma. Next base: position 9,698 of record JASPKP010001374.1, read on the forward strand.
TACACAAGTCACAAGGAACCAAAATGAAACAAAAACCAAACAGGACAATAAAACATCACAAACAACAAGAGGATGCAATCTCCTCCTCCGAGGAGCTGCACCCAACTCAATCACCTGACAACAGCAGCCTGGGCACCAACACCGCGACACACGCCCAGCTATCCACTCCTCCTCCAAGGAGTATTCCACGGTGCCCAGTCACCACATAGAACAATATACAAAACAAACAACACAGGACAAAAACATCACAAACGGACAGAGGATGCAACCTCCTCCTCCGAGGAACTGCACCCAACTGACACCCAACCTTGAAAACTCTCCCTCTAAATACAAAAATATTCCCCAAAGATTTGATGTCACTCACACCAGAACCTTCCACTCTAACCACGGGACCCACACACAAAACAAGAATCACCGATAAAACATAACAGGGAAAAGAAAATGGCTCCAACACAGCCCAACCGTGGCAAAAATCGTGCACCCACACCACCTTCAAATAAATAAATCACGGGCTACACCTGAGCCCAACAAACAATTCTAACAATACTTTTTTTTTTCTGCTTCAAACGTCATAATCTGTTACACACACAGACCACCGCCTCGCCTCGTGCGATGCAACCTCAGCCTTCACATCAAGCCAAAGTCAAAACGAGGAGGTCCCCCCAGAAAGAAACTCCAGGTTGGCAGCCTCAAGTCCGCTGAAGTGAAAGCTGAGCTACAGTCCAACTTCCAGTCAAAGCTGGAAGTCAAGGACTGCCCCTCTGACCCCTGTCCAGAAACGCTCTGGACCCGCCTAAAAACAGCCATCCTGCAGACCTCTGCAGAGGTCTTGGGCTTTTCCACTAAGAAGAACAAGGACTGGTTCGACGAAAATGACCAAGAAATACAAGATCTGCTGGCGAAGAAGTGAAGTGCCCACCAGGCTCACCTTGCACAACCATCTTGTCCAGCAAAGAAAGCTGCCTTTCGTCTTACATGCAGCAACCTCCAGCACCAGCTTAGAGTTATCCAAAACGAGTGGTGGACTAACCTCGCCCAGAAAACTCAGCTCTGCGCTGACACAGGTGACTACAGAGGCTTCTACGAAGCTTTGAAGGCAGTCTATGGACCCTCTCACCAAGTGTTGAGTCCTTTGCGCAGCACTGACGGCCAGGCACTCCTCACAGACAAGATGTCCATATTGAACCGCTGGGCTGAACACTTTCAAACCCTCTTCGGCGCTGATCGCACTGTTGATGACGCAGTGATCCAACAGATCCCACAGCAACCAGTGAAAGAAGAACTGGACGAAGCCCCAACCCTGGAAGAGGTAACTAAAGCCATAGAACAACTGAAGAGTGGGAAGGCTGCAGGCGTCGACGGTATTCCACCAGAATTATGGAAAAACGGGGGGCAAACACTACACTGCAAGCTCCATGAATTTTTTGTCTGCTGCTGGGAGCAGGGAAAGTTACCACAAAACCTTCGTGATGCAATCATAATCACCCTTTACAAAAACAAAGGGGAAAAATCAGATTGCTCCAACTACAGGGGGATAACTCTTCTCTCCATCGCTGGCAAAATCCTTGCAAGAGTTCTCCTCAACAGACTAGTACCTGCTGTTGCAGAACACCACCTCCCTGAGAGCCAGTGCGGCTTCAGAGCTAACAGGGGTACCACCGACATGGTCTTCGTGCTCAGACAGCTTCAAGAAAAGTGCCGCGAACAGAACAAGGGACTGTACATCACCTTCGTTGATCTAACCAAGGCAATTGACACTGTGAGCAGGAAGGGCCTGTGGCAGATCATGGAGCATCTTGGCTGTCCCCCAAAGTTTCTCAACATGGTGATCCAGCTACATGAAGACCAGCGTGGCCAGGTCAGAAACAGCAATGACCTCTCAGAGCCTTTCCCAATCACAAACGGGGTGAAGCAGGGCTGCGTTCTTGCACCAACCCTCTTCACTATCTTCTTCAGCATGATGCTTCAGCGGGCCACAGAAGATCTTGATGACGAAGACGGAGTTTTCATACGCTACCGCACAGATGGCAGCCTATTCAACCTGCGGCGTCTTCAGGCCCACACCAAAACCCTGGAGCAACAAATTCGAGAGCTACTTTTTGCTGATGATGCTGCCCTTGTAGCCCACACAGAAACCGCCCTGCAGCATGTAACATCCTGTTTTGCAGAGGCAGCCCAGCTCTTCGGACTCAAAGTCAGCCTGAAGAAGACAGAGGTTCTCTACCAGCCCGCACCTCAGGTAGCGTACCACCCACCTCACATTACAATTGGTGAGACAGAACTGAAAACAGTCCAGCAGTTTACCTACCTGGGATGCACAATCTCCTCTGATGCAAAGATTGATAAAGATGTAGACAACAGACTGGCAAAGGCAAACAGTACTTTTGGCAGACTCTACCACCGTGTCTGGAAAAACAAACACCTGAAGAAAGACACCAAGATCAGTGTCTACAGAGCCATGGTACTGACCACCCTCCTGTACGGCTCTGAGTCATGGGTCACATACAGACACCACCTGCGAATTCTGGAACGCTTCCACCAACGATGTCTCCACTCCATCCTCGACATCCACTGGAGCGACTTCACCACGAATGCTGAGGTGCTGGAACAAGCAGGGATCACCAGCATTGAGGCCATGTTCCTGAAAACGCAGCTACGCTGGGCAGGGCATGTCTCTAGAATGGAGGACCATCGCCTACCGAAGATGGTTCTCTACAGTGAACTTTCCACCGGACACCGCTACAGAGGCGCACCAAAGAAGAGATTTAAAGACTCTCTGAAGAAATCTCTGTCAGCCTGCCTCATAGACCATAACCAGTGGTCAGTCCTTGCTGCTGACCGGCAGGCCTGGCGACACACTGTGCATCAGTCGGTCTCCTCCTTTGAGGACAATCGCAGAGCGGCCCTTGAGGAGAGGCGAATGAGGAGGAAGAACCGCGTCCCCTCTACATCAACCCCAGAATCGACTTTCCCCTGCAGCCGCTGCGGCCAGGTTTGTTTGTCACGCATTTGACTGAACAGCCACCAGCGAGCCTGCACCAGACGTGGACAGTGCCCTTAATCTTCGTTCGCGAAGCCAAGCCATGATGATGGGATAAGTAAAGAATGAAGAAATGGAATTGTTGAAAGGTAGGATATTTGGTGCAAATGAGTTGAGTTTGGAGTCGGAGGGGATTATATGTGTGGTGGTGTCCAAATAATGCTAAAGATGAATGGTGGTGTATAAATAATAGTACATAAATATGGGTAGACTTTGCCAAAAATCTGGTAGAGAGGTAAGTAAATGGTGGTGTCAATGACTTTAGTAACCCCCCCCACACACACACACACACAATATATATATATATATATATATATATATATATATATATATATAATATATATATATATATATATATATATCTATATATATCTATATATATCTATATATATGTCTATCTCTATATATATGATTTTTATAAGTGGAAAAAGAAGAAAGAAAGAACTTGGGGGGGGGGGAAGAAAAAAAAAAAAAAAAAAAAAGATTGCCAACAGCACCCGGTGTTCCTAGGCGGTCACCCATCCAAGTACTAACCATGGGCCCGACGCTGCTTAACTTCGGTGATCGGACGAGAACCGGTGCTTTCAGCATGGTATGGCCGTTGGCGACAGACAGAGGAAAATAAAAGTATGTAAAGTGAAATGAAGACGATCTGCAACCTGTGCAGGCACTGCAACCTTACTGCACTCTGTCCATCCATTGTGGTAATACTTCACAGATGAGTATTCAGTTTGAAGATGTAGAAGAAAAAAGACCCAGAAAGAGAGCCTGATATGGGCCACTTCACTGCACATAATGCTTGATGAATTGAATAGCTTAATCCATACCACAACTACCCTTGCATTGAAAAACTATATATAGAGCAAAAGGCATTTGGTGGGAGAGACTATTAATTTTAGCTTCCAGAGAGTGCTAGTGGGGAGAAGGGGTAGCTGCTTTTGAGGGTCCTTTTTTGAAAGTATAAAGACATGCAGTGTGCAGGTAGGTGTTTTTGGGCTTGAAGATGTTGAGAAATAGCAGGTAGTGAGGAGAAAGTTGAAAATGCTGATGAAAGAGGACTGGTAGTGTTCCTACAACGTTGACCCTGCGCATGCATATTTGTTGTGATTAGGCAGCTAGTAGACAAGGAAAGAATGAAGAAATGGAATTGTTGAAAGGTAGGAAATTTGGTGCAAATGAGTTGAGTTTGGAGTCAGAGGGGATTATATGTGTGGTGGTGTCTAAATAATGCTAAAGATGAATGGTGGTGTATAAATAATAGTACATAAATATGGGTAGACTTTGCCAAAAATGTGGTAGAGAGGTAAGTAAATGGTGGTGTCAATAACTTTAGTAACCCCCCCCCCCCCCCCCCCCATATATGTATATCTCTATATCTCTCTATATATATATCTCTATCTCTATATATATGGTTTTTATAAGTGGAAAAGAGAAGAAAGAAAGAACTTGGCCCCTCCTCCTCCCCCCTCCCCCCTCCCTTACCCCCCCCCCCCCTCCCCCGCTCGCTCCCCCTCTCTCAAAACTAGATTCTCTCACACAGGTAGATAACCTTCATTCACAACCCCACCAGTGAAGGAAGCAGTTTTGTATTATTTAGTAAAATCCTCCACACTGCCCCCCCCCCCCCCCTCCGTCCCTTTTGGCTGGCGTTTCTACAAGGGCACGAGCAGGCTTTTTATAGGGAGTCAGATGGCCCACAGAAACATCCTCCATCGCCATTTCTTCAGGAAAGATGGGTTTGGACCACCCCTTGATGACAATGACGACAAAGACGATGATGAGGACGAGGGCAAAGGTACCCAAGACAGCGCCTACAATGACGTAGGTGTCCTTTTTCTCGTCCTCCGGCGCTGAGGATGATGTTGATGATTGTTGAGGCTTGTTGCTTCTTCTTGTTGTTGGTGTTGTTGATGTTGGTCGTGTTGCTTGTTTGGGTGTTTGGGTGGGATTCCGTGTGGTGGATATGGGTTGTTGAGTGATGGATATCGGTTTTTGAGTGATGGATATAGGTTGTTGAGTGATGGATATGGGTTGTTGAGTGATGGATATGGGTTGTTGAGTGATGGATATCGGTTTTTGAGTGATGGATATGGGTTGTTGAGTGGTGGATATCGGTTTTTGATGGATGGATATCGGTTTTTTAGGGTGGATATGGGTTGTTGAGTGGTGGATATGGGTTGTTGAGTGATGGATATGGGTTGTTGAGTGATGGATATGGGTTGTTGAGTGGTGGATATGGGTTGTTGAGTGATGGATATGGGTTGTTGAGTGATGGATATGGGTTGTTGAATGGTGGATATCGGTTTTTGAGGGTGGATATCGGTTTTTGAGGGTGGATATGGGTTGTTGAGTGGTGGATATGGGTTGTTGATGGGTGGATATCCGTTTTTGAGGGGTGGTTGTGGTGGTAGTGGGTGTGGGAGTTGTGGCTGTGGGTGGTTGTGTGGTCACGGGCAATGGACCTGCAAACGAAAAGACAAAAAAAAAATGGTGACACAGTGAAAGTAGAACATTGGACACTTTTAATAACATTCATGTTTGAAAGGTGACTGTTAACATCATGCAGATAATCGAAAAAAAGGATGAAATTAATGAACGGAAATAATTATTATATCATACCAATTAAAAGAAGTAAACATGATAGGACATCATGCATAAGTGTACACACGCCCGCGCATGCAGGGGCACGCACTCTACACATCAATGTGCCACACAAACACAGCATGAGAACAATTTTAAAGCACATTTTCGAGCGCACGCACACACGCACACACACACACTCTCTCTCTCTGTCTCTGTCTCTTTCACACACACACACACACACACACACACACACACACACACACACACACACACTCACACTCACACACACACCCACACATACACACACACACTCTCTCTGTGTCTGTGTCTGTCTGTCTGTCTGTCTGTCGGTCGGTCAGTCTGTCTGTCTGTCTGTCTGTCTGTGTCTGTCTGTCTGTCTGTCTGTCTGTCTGTCTGTCTTCTGTCTGTCTGTCTGTCTGTCTGTCTGTCTGTCTCTCTCTCTCTCTCTCTCTCTCTCTCTCTCCTCTCTCCTCTCTCTCCTCTCTCTCTCTCTCTCTCTCTCTCTCTCTCCTCTCTATCTCTCTCTCTCTCTCTCTCTCTCTCTCTCTCTCTCTCTCTCTCTCCTCTCCTCTCTCTTCTCTCTCTCTCTCTCTCTCTCTCTCTCTCTCCTCCTCTCTCTCTCTCTCTGTGTCACGCACACACACACACACACACGCACACACAAACTCTCTCTCACACTCTCTGTCACACACACATACACGCAATGCGTGCACGCACACACTTATGCATGCACGCACGCACACAGACACGCACACATACACACACTCTCTCTCTCACACACACACTCTCTGTCACACACACACTCTCTGTCAAAACACACACACACACACACACACACACACACACACACACACACATACACACACACATACACACACACACACACACACACCACACACACACACACACACACACACACACACACACACACACACACACACACACACACACACACACACACACACACACACACACACACACACACACACACACACACATACTTACCTGGTTGAATGAGGATCGAGGTCACAGCGACAATATTGCTAGTTTTGGCAATGTACACAGACCCTCTAAAAACGACCTGCACAGAAGGCAGAGAAAATGGGTTGTCAACCACGGCTGAATCGTAAACCTCTGACAACAGACGCTACAGCCGAGTGGTTAAGACCACGTGTGACTTCAATCCTGTGGGTCCATGAAGTCGTGGGTTCGAATCTTGACAGTGGCCTATCATGAATGAAGGGTGGAGATTTTTTACGCTCAGTTCAACTTATTTATTCTTTTATATCGAGGATAATGGAATAAGCACTCATGTACTTTTTTTTTACATACAGTCCCCATGTGTATGCAGTTTTGTAAATCATGTCATCAGTTTCCCACCGGCACACGATGGCCAACTTTAACAAAAAGCGGAACAGGATTTAACGTGTGCACAAGATGTTCTGTGTGCGTTCGCACATGAGGTCTCGGTTTCTAGTCTCATCTGAAGGACTTTTTGGGGAGTGGAGTCAGCACTGATGTTAACTCCAGGGAAAAAGTTTCCTTGAACGGGAATCGAACCCGGGTCATCAAATTGCGAGCGCAATGTTCTGACCACTAGGCTATCCCGTCCCCCTTAAGGGGACGACATAGGTCTATAGTCAGAGCGCTCGCTTTCCCAAAGCTCAACATCGAGCGTGGCTACCAACTGCATGGGCGACCATTTACGCGCTTTGGTTTCAGTACAGTCCCCCAGTTCACCCAGTTGTTAATGGGTACCTGCCCTCTTTAGGGCCAGGGAGGTAAAGCAGCGAGGAAGAGGAGATGGGCGCCACCCTCCTTAAGCTGGCCCCTAGAGAAGCTGAGGTCTCTGACGCCTCGCTCCCCTACGACCACACAGGTTATGGAGTCCTTTACCTTTTACCTTTATACCTTTCAGTCACAGCAAATTTACTGTGCAAATTTGCTTTTTTTTGTTGATTCTTTACTGTGCCGATCTCGATCTCGATCTCGTCTCTCTCTCTCTCTCTCCGTCTCCTCTCTCTCTCTCTCCTCTCTCTCTCTCTCTCTCTCTCTCTCTCTCTCTCTCTCTCTCTCTCTCTCTCTCTCTCTCTCTCTCTCTCTCTCTCTCTCCTCTCTCTCTCTCTCTCTCTCTCTCTCCTCTCTCTCTCTCTCTCTCT
>JASPKP010001374.1:20000-29393 GCA_030674155.1 Stramonita haemastoma
GTCTAAAAATAAAAAGAATGACATTTAAAAAAAACACACCCTACAAATGATATGATGAATGGAGAGAGAGAGAGAGAGAGAGAGAGAGAGAGAGAGAGAGAGAGAGAGAGAGAGAGAGAGAGAGAGAGAGAGAGAGAGAGAGAGAGAGACTTTTGAAACACTTTGAAACACTTTTATTAAGGGATAAGAATAAGCACACATAATGGCTTTTTTACATCCAGCCCTCAATCAAAGAAAATCATAACAATGAAAACAAATCAACTGCAAATTTATGAGAAAAAATGAAAAAAAAAAAAAAGAAGGAGAAAAAAACCCATAAAAAATCGTTGTAACACCATAGAAATGCATGTCAAAAAGGAGATTGTGTATATAAAAAATAAAAATAAAAATAAAAGAGAGAGAGAGAGAGAGAGAGAGAGAGAGAGAGAGAGAGAGAGAGAGACAGAGACAGAGAGAGAGAGAGAGAGAGAGAGAGAGAGAGAGAGAGAGAGAGGGAAATGAGCACAGAGGAAAATAAAATGCAATGCCAGACAAGAGAAGATATTATGTGAATGTGCCTGTATATTCATTCATTAGGATCGAATGATACTTATTTTTAAAAGTATATAAACTAGTATTGACATTAACTGAGGATGAAACATCATTCCATAATAAACCACCAGAGTAAGTAAGGCTAGATTTGAACAGATCTATTCTGGGCAGTGGTAACATTATTTTGTGAAAATAGCGACACTCATTTATCTTAAACTTGTTTATCAATGAAGGTGGAGCAGAGCCAGACATAATTTTGAACAAAAAAATTGCCTTATTATATCTTAACTTCCATTTCAGAGGGAGAATATCAAGTGAGATGTAATCATTACATGACAATGATGATGATTTTAGTAGAAGTACTTTAAGAGCACATCTGTACATACTTGCCAATGGTTTTAAAGTGTTTTCGCTCGCCGTATCCCAAACTGTTGATACATAATTTATGTGTGGCTCAATAAAAGCATGATAAAACAGTTTACGAGAGTGTGAATTTAGGAAATGTTTTATCTTCATTAGCTGATAAATCTTTTTTGATATGATTTTACACACCATTCTTACATGTTCAGACCATGACAGATTGTTATCAATTACTAATCCTAGAACTTTATGAAAATCAACTTCTTGAACTACATTACCACTGATGTCCAATGAACTACGGATTTTAGAAAGGTTCTGCCGTTTTTGTCTGGTAGTTATAATCATATGTTTACTCTTATGAGGGTGGATGCTCATATGATTTGAATCAGACCATTTTATCAGTTGTTCTATATTAGTCTGTAAGGTAAAAATCACGTCATCTAATTTAGTGTGGCTAGTATGTAATGTTGTGTCATCTGCAAACATTTCACAGTTAGCTTTTAAACAGAGGGGTAAATCATTAATATATATTGAGAATAGTATGGGTCCCAAGATGGAACCCTGAGGAACACCGAACAAAATGGGCAAAATAGAAGATTTAGATTCCTCAATTAAAACAAGTTGTTTACGTTTGTCTAAAAATGATGACATGAGTTCTATTGTATTATCTGAAAGACCATACAGTTTCAGTTTTCTTAGAAGAAGCTTGTGATCAATCAAATCAAATGCTTTTGAAAAATCAACAAACAGGACACCAGTAATTAAATTGTTATTTATGTTGGTTAGCCATTTGTCAACTAAGTTCGTTAGTGCAGTGTGACACGAATGTTTTTTTCGAAATCCAGATTGATTGGGATGAAATAGGTCATGCTTATTGAAGTGGCTAAGAATGTGCTGTCTAATATAATTTTCTAAAGGTTTAGATAAGTTAGATAATATAGAAATAGGTCGATAATTTGCAGGATTAGAACGATCACCAGCTTTATGGAGTGGCAAAACTTTGGCAACTTTGAAAGCTTTTGGAAAACGATTTTTTGCTATATATAGATTGAATACATAGGTCAATGTTTCTGAGATAACTGGAGCTGCTATTTTTAGGATCTTACCATTGATACCATCTAGCCCACATGTGCCTGTTTGTTTTAAATGGGTCAAAGCATTGTAAACTTCATTCACAGACATGAATGGAATATTAAGTTTTGATGAGATGTTTTTAGAAGCACATAATTCATCTAGTACTTCAAGATTATTTAAGTGAGAGGTGTTAGTTTGGATAGTTGATTGAGCTATATTACAAAAATGATCATTGAGTTTATCTGGCACTATGTCTAAAGGAAGTGAAGATTTAGGTCTAAAATCCTTTTTAGTTAAGCGGTTTATGGCATTCCACATAGATTTATTATTAGACTTGTCAGAAACAAGCTTTTGAAAATACTCCTTTTTAGCCTGTCGTTTCAAATATGTGACAAGATTTCTTTGTTTAGTAAATTCATCCCTTGTTCCATTGATCAATAGCAAATCTCGTAATTTCATTGCATCTTCAACATGTTTGGTCAACCATGGTGGTTTAGGTCAGTTTTAACTCGTTTAGTTTTTAAAGGTGCATGTTTGTCATAAACATTCAAAAAGTTATGATACCAAATTTCAAATACATTATCTGGATCCGTGAACTGGTAAACTAAAGGAAAATGTGAATTATTTAAATCCCCAAGGAAACTGTTTATGTCAAAATGTCTAAGATTTCTGTATTTAAGCCACTTATGGCTGTTCTTTGGAATACTAACTCCCTTTCTTGACCATGTAAAGCACACAGGGAAATGATCACTACATCCATAGGTTGGAGAACAAACCTCTAACATATTGTTTATTGCCGTAGCATAAACATGGTCAATCAGGGTTTTCGAAGTAGCTGTGACTCTTGTAGGTTTGTCAATCAATTGGACCAGATGGAAAGATTCATAAGTATGTGTCCAGGTTGACTGACGTTTTTGTAAATCAATATTAAAATCACCTAACAATATTGTCTCATCCGAATACATAGCTATGTCTTCCATTAATAAAGTAAAACTGTCTATCCAGTTTGCATGTTCAGCTGGGTTTCTGTAAATGAACCCCAAGAGTATAGGTTTTGCTTTTTTGAAATTAATCTGTATCCATAAGGATTCAACATTATGCAGATCTATAGGAAGTATCTGCTTGAAGTTTATTGTCTGGTGGATATAAACAAGAAGTCCTGTTTCTTTGGAATGTTTAGGATCTCTACGAATACAAGAGTATCCTGGAAAAGAGATTTCTTCATCTGAAATATGAGCTGTAAGGCGTGTCTCTGCAAAGCCAAAAATATGGAAAAATTTCCCAGAGTTGGATAAAATACTCGACACATCCACTAATTTACCATACAAATGATTTATATTAAGAAACCCTACTCTCAGACCATCTCTTGATGGCCAGACATCAACAGTATTTGTCAAGGACATCATGAACACAAAAAGGAATTAATAATCAGCACATTAAGTATTACATGTAAAAAAAAAAAAATTAATAATAATAAGAAAGGCAAAAACAGCGAGGGAAAATATTATGAAACCTGTCCGTTTTGTATATATACAAATACTATATAAGTAACCACAAGTTTGGTCAGGGAAACCCAGGTAACAAAACACTATTTTTGTTCACATTTGGTCCAGGGCACACATGTGCATGCAAGAAACCAAGAAAGACAATTCACAAAACAGTTTAAAAAGAAAAAAGAAAGAAAAAAAACAAAAACAAAAAAAACCACCACCAACAACAACACAACAAAGATGCACACAATTTTTCAAGAAAAACTAGTCGACAACTAACAGATTTCAGCACAAAAAATCTGAATAAGTACGTGTTCTCTGTCTGTCAATCCGAAGCCCAGTATTATATCAAATAGCCACTGAGTAATCAATTCATTTTTTAACATCCCACAAGGTCAATGTCTGTTAACACACACACATACACATACACACACAAACAAAACGCGTGCGCGCACACACACACACACACACACACACACACACAACACACAACACACACACAACACACAACACACACACACACACACACACACACACAACACACACACACACACACACACACACACACACACGAGCTCACATGCATACACCTATATGCAATCAAGACACAGGCATGCCCCTCTCGAAGGCAATACGCAGGCATCCCCTGGATTCACACAATGCACGCGCTCTGCAGACGGCACAGCACGCGTATGTCCCTCATAGTGCACAACATAAACGCTTCAATCAAAACCACACAACGTGCAATCATCCTTCAGGATGCACAACATGAAAGTCCCAATGGGGAGATTTTATTTATTTATTTATTTATTTATTTTATTTATTTATTTATTTATTCTTTATATCGAGGATAACAGAATAAGCAATCATGTGCTTTTTTTTATCCGTCCCCGTGTGCATGCAGTTTTGTAAATATTGTCATCTGTTCCCACCGGCACACGATGGCCTACTCTTACGAAAAGCGGAACAGGATTTAACGTGTGCGCAAGATGTTCTGCGTGCGTTCGCACACGGGGCCTCGGTTTAAAGTCTCATCCGAAGGACTTTTGGGGAGAGTGGAGTCAGCACTGATGTTAACTCCAGGAAGAAAAATTCCTCGACCGGACTCGAACCCGGGTCTTCAAATTGCCAGCGCAATGTTCTGACCACTAGGCTATCCGCCCGAGACAGATCATGAACACATTTTCAGTAAACCCAGCATGCAAGCCTCTCCAGGAAGCACACCTTTTCTGCACATTTCAGGAAGCACAACATACATGTACCAACCCATCAAGAAAAGCATGTATCAACCTGTCAGGAAGCAAGAGATCCATGTTCCTGTCACCAAGCACAGCATGTATGCATCCACAATGAGACACCACGGGGACCATCACATGGATAAGCGCAATAGCATACAACAGTCATACACACACACGCACACACGCATGTACAAATGCACCACAAACACACATGCGTACACACACACATACACACACTCACACATACTCACATACATACAACACATTATGCACACATATATACACTAACACACACACACACACACACACACACACACACACACACACACACACACAACACGCACACACACACACACAAACACACACACACACACACACACACACACACACACACACACACACACACACACACACACACACACACACACACACACACAAAACATCACACACAAAAACCACAACACAGGCACACTCACACACACACACATTGTTGTTACTACTCCGATGCTCTGACATTGTTGGTTTGCACTTCAGGAGAATTGTACAGCTGCTATAGTCCGAACTAAAGGGCCTGCACTCAATTCAGTATGATCTCCCTATTGACAGGGAGGGGGGGGGGTCTTCAGGAGGGTCTATATTGAGAAAGAATTTGGGACGCCATATTCAGGAGTTGGTAAGCATATTGTCCTGATTGAGACAGCAGACGGGGATCGGGACACTGGCTGCTGGGTGGTGGCGCTGATGCAGCTACAGTCTGGAGAGGCTGGGGAGGAGTGGGATACAGATAAGGGGGGTATGGAAATGAAGGGGGGGGGATTCCACTGGGTCTGGAGAGGGTAGGGGTAAGGTCTGGATGCAAGGTACTGGGGCATCAGCAAATTGATGAACAGTTTCATTATCACCGCTATACAGCCGTGTAGAGGAAGATGGTCGGAAAGTCTGACTCCTGGAGTCAGCCAGAGGATCTGAAGAAACCCAGTGGGCGGGGGCAGGACCATCAGTTGAGGCGGTTGTCTGTTCAACTGCTGGGTCGTTGTCTGGGAAGGCAGCATGGGTAATGCCTCATAGTCATAGAGGAGATAGCAGGTGCAACCAGGGATCCGAGTGCCGTATCCACGAGAAGGCGACGTCCATTAAAAGACATCATCCTGCCTTGTCTTGTACTGCCAGCTGCATTCAGGAGAGAGAGAGAGACAAGGCAAGGCAAGGCAAAATTCCTTTATTCGAGGATAATAGATAAGCACTCATGTGCTTTTTTACATCCAGTCCCCGCCCTTTTCAGGGAAAACATCAAGATAAAAAGATACTAAACAGTAAAACTATATGCAGTACCAAACAACATAGAGGAATAAGAACATTATACATAATAAATGATAAAAAATGCACACATTCAGAAGACGAAAATCAGAAACCACAATAAAATGATTTTGATTATAAAAGAAAAGGAGAAGCGTTAATAGATAAAGAGCAACCAAAGAAACATAATGAAATAAACAACTTAACAACCAAGAAAAGTCCACCCAAAGATAATTAGCTACAACATTGCTACAACTCATAACAACAAAATGAACTCAGAAGGAACTAAAGATAATACAATGATTATAATGATGACAATAAGAATAGTATCAACCATAGCGATAATAGTATGATAATAATACACATAAAACTCACTCCTACACGTAGGTTACACATACACACACACACACACACACACACACACACACACACACACACACACACACACACACACACACACACACACACACACACACACACATACATACATACATACATACATACATACATACATACATACATACATACATACATACATACATACATACATACATACATACATACATACATACATACATACATACATACATACATACATACATGCATGCATACATACATACATACATACATACATACATACATACATACATACATACATACATACATACATACATACATACATACATACATACATGCATACATACATACATATACGCAACTCACTCACTCATGTACGCTCGCAGGCAAATGCACATACAAATCACACACACACACACACACACACACACACACACACACACACACACACACACACACACACACACACACACACACACACACACATACACACACACACACACACATACACTTACTCACACTTATATTTATAAGCACATATCCGCAGGCGCACATGTACTTGAGGTGGTAAGTGTTTTTTTTGTTTTTTTTCTTAAAAAAATTTTTAGTCATAGAAAAAAGAAGAATGATACAAGTCAAACAATCATATCAGGTGACAATATTATCCTTTCTTTTACATTCATACTTCATATAAAAAAGAAGAAACAAAAGCAAACAGCAAAGTTTAAACAGAAAAAAACAAGAACAAAACATCAAAAACTTGAGGTACGACCTATCAACAACAACAACAAAAAGTCATGCAAATCATAATATTTTAATACAAGGGAGACGACAAATGAAAACAATTATCCACCCCCCCCCCCC
Source organism: Stramonita haemastoma (assembly GCA_030674155.1). Lineage (NCBI taxonomy): Eukaryota > Metazoa > Mollusca > Gastropoda > Neogastropoda > Muricidae > Stramonita > Stramonita haemastoma. The sequence continues at coordinate 27,211 of JASPKP010001374.1, forward strand.
CCCACACACACACACACACACACAACACCCAAACACACCCACCACACACACACACACACACACACACACACACACACACACACACACACACACACACACACACACACACACACACACACACACAAGTTCGCGCTCATGTCATCAATAAACTTCATTTTAAAGGAAATATATGCCTAATTTTAATCAAGTCATGTAACGGAACACAAAAGGAATCCATCCGCTGTGAGGCATATATATTAAAACATACATATTCTAATACCTGAATCTTATGATATGTATTTATGGTCATAAAAACCAAGAGAGAGAGAGAGAGAGAGAGAGAGAGAAGAGAGAGAGAGAGAGAGAGAGAGAGAGAGAGAGAGAGAGAGAGAGAGAGAGAGAGAGAGAGAGAGAGAGAGAGAGAGAGAGAGAGAGAGAGAGAGAGAGAGAGAGAATTCTTTATTCTTTTATTCTTTTATATGGAGGATAACGGAATAAGCACTCATGTGCTTTTTTTAAATCCAGTCCCCGTGTGTATGCAGTTTTGTAAATGTCATCTGTTCCTACCGGCACACGATAACCTACTCTTACGAAAAGCGGAACAGGATCTAACGTGTGCACAAGATGTTCTGCGTGCGTTCGCACACGGGCCTCGGTTTAAAGTCTCATCCGAAGGACTGAGAGAGAGAGAGAGAGAGAGAGAGAGAGAGAGAGAGAGAGAGAGAGAGAGAGAGAGAGAGAGAGAGAGAGAGAGAGAGAGAGAGAGAGAAGAGAGAGGGTTTTCCTTTCTTTTTATTCTTTTACTTTGAGAACAACAGAATAAGCACACACACACACACACACACACACACACACACACACACACACACACTTACAACCCCCCCCCCCCCCGTCCCACACACACACTTACACACACACACACACACTCAAACTTACACACACACACACACTTACAACCCCCACCCCCCACCCCCCACACACACACACACTTACACACACTTAGCCTACACTTACACACACACACATATACAATAACCCCCCCCACACACAACACAACACACACACCCACACTCACAACACACACACTTCCCCCCTCCCACCCCCCCCACCCACCCACACAACCCACACATACACACACCACTCCCCCCCTCCCCCCCCCCCCCCACACACACACAAGGACACAGAACCTACCAGCACGGCGAGGTATACCCAGAGCGTTACTGCTCCTAAACCACTGGTTTTTTCCCGAAGCCCTCCGATCCTTCGCTGAAGTGGCAGAAGTCCTGGGCAAAGTCACAGCTCACTGGGTGTGTAGCGCAGGAGGCTTGTACCGGTACCAACCCCTGGCCCTGGGGCAGAAAAGGTGTCCATTGCTTTCATTCCCTTTGTCTTCCTTTTCTTGTGAGGATGGGGACTCGACGGGATAGCTCAGAGTTTTCCTCTGGAGGAGTTAACATCAGTGCTGACTCCCCACCCCCACCCCCCCTTCCCCCCCAATAAAGTCTTTTGGATGAGACTATTAACCGAGGACCCGTACGCAGAAATCTTGCGCACACGTTAAATCCTGTTCCGCTTTTCGTAAGAGTAGGTGCCGGTGTGCCGGTGGGAACAGATGACATTACAAAACTGCATACACACGGGACTGGATGTAAAAAAAAAAGCACAGGAGTGCTTATTCCATTATAAAAGAATAGATAAATAGAAATAAATAATTAAATAAAAGTGAGGGAGAGGAGATGGGCGCCCCCCTCAATATGCTGGCCCCTAGAGAAGCTGAGGTCTCTGACGCCTCGCTCCCCTACGACAGCCTAGGTTATGGGGCACCTTTACCTGACTTTTTTTTTAAACCTCTTTTGAGGATAATAGAATAAGAACTCGCTTGCTTAATTTTTTTAAAAAATTACATCTAGTCCCTGTGTGGTTGCGGTTTTGTAAATTTTTGTCATCCGTTCCCACCACCGGCACAACGATGGCCTACCCTTGCTGAAAGGCGGAAGGGGTTTAAAACGTGTGTGCAAAATGTTCTTTCTGACGGTCCAGTGGCTTGTTCGTGTATTTATTTGTCATTTTATTCCGAGGGTAGTGGAATAAGTACTCTTTTTTTTTTTAATCTGATTTTTTTTCAAATGTATTTCTTTTTTTTTTTATACTACATTGAGTCCCATGTGCATGCGGTGTTGCAAATTTTGTCATCCGTTCCCACC
>JASPKP010001375.1:0-5000 GCA_030674155.1 Stramonita haemastoma
GTGTGCATGTGCACATGTGTGTGTGTGTCTGTGTGTATGTCCTTGTGTGTGTGTGTGCGTGTGTGTGTATGTTTTTCTGCTATATAATGTCTACACAGATGTTCATGCGTTCAGGTAGACACCTGCATGTTGGTTCATAGACTGCCGAAACATTCATGGCCTTTGTCTACATGCAGAAGCTCAGAATACTGCATCCAATATAGACATGTGTATTTTTACATTTTAAAAGTCACAGACGTTGATCTTACGAAATACTGCCTAACTCTATCTTGACATTACCATTGCCCACATACAGACCTCTTCAAGATGTCAGGAACCTCCAATGCTATTCTTACTTACTCCATAGACTTGATAATAATAATAATAAAAATGATTTATATAGCGCTGTATTTTATATTTAAAAAATCAAAGCGCTTGCATTCAAGCCTATTCTTACATATTCGATTGATAACAAAATATAGTCATAACAATTTCAAATTTTACATGCACACCCACCCACACCAACACCCACACACACACACACATACACACACACGCACACACACGCACGCGCGCGCGCGCGCGCGCGCGCGACACACACACACACACACACACACACACACACACACACACACACACAAATGTTATAAACAATGGCCAGTTGATAGAGATTTTGACTGTTAGAGGCTGAGACAGATTTGAGATGAAACAGCAGAGAAGGATGTTAGTTAAAAAAATCAGTTTATCTTGAGGTTGTATTTAAAAGTGTCATAAATAGGCTTTTGATGAAGATAGATAGGGAGGTCATTCCAGATCAGTGGACCAGAAATAAAGACAGAGTGATTGCCAATGGTGAAATGCTTGAATCTCGGTGTTTGTAAGCGCAGGGTTTCTACAGCAGAGCGGAGGGATCCAGAATGAGTGCACAAGTGAAGACATTTACAGAGACAGGAGGGTGCTGAATTAGTTAATACTTTTCATTGTTATTCGTTGTATGTGTAAGAAAATGCTGAATGCCAGCACTTTGATTTGTTTTGACAAAGATATAAAGTTATATAAAATGCATCTAATACCATTCTGGAGACAGAGGGTGCTGATCTTGTACTTTACTCTCTGTGGCACAGGCAACCACTGGAGAGACTGCAAGAGAGGAGGAGTAATGCGCTCAAATTTTCTTTTCTTTTTTTTCTTTATGAGGACCAAAAACAAGATGAACAACTATCACAGATAGTCCATAGCATTGGTGCTATAAACTTACCTGTGATAGTTTTCCATGTGTTTTTGGAGGAAGAAGATAGTCCAGCAGTTAAAAACATCAGGCTCATTTTCTGAGAGCACAGGTAGGAGTCTCTACTGATGTGTCTGATCCAAGAATTTGCTTTTTCCTCTGGGGGTGACCATTGGCACTGACTGTTCTCTAGGGAGGTCATTGGGAGAGTCTACACATCAAGGTCCTTAAGGTAACTGCATGCAGAAAACCTTGGGCTTATGTTGTAACAGTAGTAGTAGTAGTAGTAGTAGTAGTAGTAGTAGTAGTAGTAGTAGTAGTAGTAGTAGTAGTAGTAGTAGTAGTAGTACCAGTAGCCGTAGTAGTAGTTGTTGTAGTGGTAGTAGTAGTAGTGGCAGCAGCAGCAGTAGTAATGGCAGCAGTAGTAGCAGCAGCAGCAGTAGCAGCAGCAGCAGCAAAAGTAGTAGTAATAATAGTAGTAGTAGCAGTAGCAGTAGCAGTAGCAACAGTAGCAACAACAGTGGTAGTACTAGTAGTAGTAGCAGCAGCAGCAGCAGGAAAAGTAGTAGTAGCAGTAGTGGTAGCAGTAGTCGTACTCATAGTAGTAGTAGTAGTAGTAGTAATAGTAGTAGTAGTAGTAGTAGTAGTAGTAGTAGTAGTAGTAGTAGTAGTAGTAGTAGTAGTAGTAGTAGTAGTAGTAGTAGTTGTAGTAGTGGTAGAAGAAGAAGAACAACAACAATCAAATGAACAAAGTTGCTCCTCAAGGTCTTAGTAATAACAGGGATTGTCCATCTGCCCTACAAATAAAGGGGGGAGAAAAAGATTATTTAACCAGCATGTAAAAAAAAAAGATGTTAAGTAAGAATGAGCAATACAGCTGTGACCTTTTATTAAAAGAAAAAGGGGCAAGTCCTTGATATCCTCTGACTCCTCAACTCTAAAAATAAAACACTTTTAAAGAATCAGGTTAGAAGTAAGGAGCAGCAGCACACACACTCATAGCAGGATCTCCAAAAATAGCAACTCAAATCGACCAATAGGAGTGGAGCAAATTACTTCGCCACAACTACCTGTCAGCCATGTTGGACGGTAATATTCTATTCCAAGAACAAGGAAAGGAATTCCTCCATAAACTAAACCAACACTACCACCACGCACTCCAGCAATGAACGATTTCCAACATAAGTGTCTGTCTGTTTTCTCTAACTCTTTCCTTTTTTTCTACTTTCTCTGCACCTTTCCAGCCTTCTACTGACATTTCTGTCTGCCAGGCAGAAATGGAACACTCAAGCAAGCCGGTCCCCCAGTGGATCAATGGCTGTATTACCTTCATTGTGGATGTGAAGGCCTCCTCTGGCGGTATTCTGGGCTTGAGGTCACACTCCACGTTTAGTCTTGGCTTGGAGTTTTCTCTTTGTTCAATCTCTTTTAGATTTTTATGTCAGAACTTTTTTTTCTTTTTGTTGGTTTTTTTTTTTTTCGTTTAATGGCTGCTCCTTCTCTCTTCATCGTTTTCGACTTTTTGAAGGTTATTCTTAGAGTGGGTTGAGAGTATTCTTAGGGAAAGTGTATTCTCGTCACAGCAACTTGGATAAAAGTTGGTTTTGTTTGGAAAAAAACCACCTGTTTTGTGTTTTATGTGTGTGCGTAGGGAAGACCATGAGTGTTTTGTGGATTGCCTTCTGTTTTATTAGGAAAGGTATTAAAGTGTGTGATGTTTTACGGAAAGGGCACGGCCAGAGATTGATTTAGTAGGGGATTACAGGAAAGGAATTATTGTATAATATATATATATACCTGTGTGTGTGTGTGTGTGTGTGTGTGTGTGTGTGTGTGTGTGTGTGTGTGTGTGTGTGTGTGTGTGTGTGTGTGTGTGTGTGTGAAAACCATGCCACTAGCTCCAGCGTACCCACCTATCTACAAAAGATGGGTGGGCTCTTAACATATCTGGAAGATGCCACACATGGGTCAACACACACACACACACACACACACACACACACACACACCACACACACACACACACACACACACACACACACACACACACACACACACACACACACACACACTTAGATTATAGTGTTATCCACAGTATTTACAGGGGGGAAACAGGGTCAACACGATATCAACTCCTAGCCATGAAAACAATCTCCTGAAAGGGACCCTTCAGCTTAGACTTAAAATTCGCGTCCTCAATTATCATCACATCCCGAATTGTCACTCTGACCGCTTGGCTGTTCCCTCTTATGTTCTCTCATTAGAACAGAAAAAATTAATAATCATATAATGATAATAGGCTGCGGGAAAGCTAAGTGGTCAGAGCGCTCGTTTTTCCCCAGTCAAGTTAAGCAGCGTTGAGCGTTGCCAGTTGCCGGTTACCAGTTGGATGGGTGACCGTTTGCGCGCCTTGGCTTCGGTTCAGTCCCCCCCCCCCCCCCCAGTTCACCCAGCTGTAAACGGGTACCTGCCCTTTTTAGGGTCAGGGAAGGTAAAGCAGCGAGGGAGAGGAGATGGCTGCCGCCCTCAGCATGCTGGCCCCTAGAGAAGCTGAGGTCTCATGCCTAGCTCCCCTACGACCGCCTAGGTTATGGGACACCTTTACCTTTTATAATGATATGCTATGATATCATATGATATACTACAATATAATGTAAAACATTTTTGAATGCTTGTAAAAGTGGACGAAATGTGTTGGAACACTTAAGCACAGTCTCTATTTATATATGTTAGCATCTTCACAGGGGTTTTTTTCTTTTTCTTAATACACGTTCTAAAAAGAATGATAAAAAAAAACATGTTAGCAAGCAGTGAAGAAATGGAAACCACAAATTTTAGAGACATGCAGATGTACACAATATGATATACACAGACCAGTATACATCACAAACAAGTACATGAACGATAAAATCAACAACAACATTATAAATAGCATCAACACTTTTTAACTGCAGTCCCGGTCTTCCTACTACAACTACTGCTGCTGCTACTACTACTACTACTACTACTACTACTACTACTACTACTACTACTACTACTACTACTACTACTACTACTACTACTACTACTACTGTTGCTGCTGCTGCTGCTGCTGCTGCTGCTGCTACTACTACTACTACTACTACTGCTGCTGCTGCTGCTGCTGCTGCTACTACTACTACTACTTCTGCTGCTGCTACTGCTGCTGCTGCTACTATTACTACTACTTCTACTACTACTACTACTACTACTACTACTACTACTACTACTACTACTACTACTACTACTACTACTACTACTACTATTACTACTACTACTACTGATGCTGCTACTGCTGCTGCTACTGCTGCTACTATTACTACTGCTGCTACTACTACTACTTCTACTACTACTACTACTACTACTACTACTACTACTACTACTACTACTACTACTACTTACTACTGATGCTGCTGCTGCTACTACTATTACTACTGATGCTGCTACTACTACTTTTACTACTGCTGCTACTACTACTACTACTGATGCTGCTGCTACTACTACTACGACTACTACTACTACTACTTCTACTACTGCTACTACTACTGCTACTGTTACTGCTGCTGCTGCTGCTACCACTCATGCTGCTTGCACTAAGCTCCGGTAATGTAGACATTCTTTCCTTCGTTCTGATATCCTCTTCATCCCTCTATCGCCCCCATTCCCTCAGGGAGCGATCTGCCAGCAGACAGAAAAGGACAAAGTTTGTTTTAGATATAAATCTGTTTGTTAGTCTTGTATTGTGACTTCTGTTGAAGGCCGTAGTATACGGATG
>JASPKP010001376.1:0-7500 GCA_030674155.1 Stramonita haemastoma
AGAGACAGAGGGAACAGGGGTCAGAGAGACAGAGAGAGACAGAGAGAGACAGCCCACGCGGGACAGAGACAGAGAGAGAGACAGATCCCAGAGAGAGAGCCCAGTTTGCAAAGAGAGAGAGGGAGCAGAAAAACAGAGCCACTGAGAAAATAGAGAGATAAAGAGGAGACAGAGACAGAGAAAAAGGGACACCACGACGGGAAACAAAAAACAAAGAGACAGAGACACAGAAAAAAGAGAGAGAGAAAGATAGGCAGACAATTCCCCTTTGGGAAAGAAAAGGGCCCCGCCTACCCCTGTGATTTCTATGTTGTTTGTTTTGCAAATGTAAACCGTGAAATTTATTCAGGGCTGGGGATGAATGCTAAAAATTAAAAACCTGTTTTTTTCCAAGTGACTCCGAAAAAAAAATATAGGAGAGGGTTTAATTTGTTAAAGTTCCGTTAAAGCATTGAAAAGAAGAAAAAGACGTTTCTCTCATTATGGGATGTTCTGCCCTGAATCCGTATCAAAAAAGATTGAAATTGTTTTGTATTGTGTTTACTGTTGGTTTGTGTTGTCCGTATTGTATTGTAGTAAAGTTTTACTGTATTGTATTTTGTTTAGTTTCGTATTTTATTGCCCCTGTAAAAAAATTTTATAGCCTGAAATGCTTTAAAATAAAAAGCTATTGCATTGTATTGTAGGCGTTTTTGTATTATATTATTTCATTTACTGTAATGATTATGCTGCTTTTTACTGATTTTTTGCATGGGCCCCTGTTTTGGGATTGTATTGCTGTTGTATTATCTTACATGTATTGTATCACATTCTACTGAAATTTGTTAGATTGTATGGTTTGTTTATTGTTATGATTTGCATTGTATCGCGTTGTTTATTTTGTATTGTATGAAAAAAAGAAGAACAAGAAAAAAAACAAAATGGAACAGAAAACATAACGGGAAGGAACACAGATCAAAAAAAAAATGACTGTAAAAGAAATAAAAAAAGATGGGGAAAACGTTTTGCAAGTCGGGTGTTGCCCTAAAAGGGAGTTTTTTTTCTTCCCCTTGATCGTTTCTCATGATGGGTTGTTTTTTTTTTTTTTCAAATTTTGTCCTTGTTTTTTTTAAAACAAGAAAAAAAAGAGCCAAAACCCCCACTTTATTAGCTTTTTTTTGCTACTTTTCATTTGCTTCCCCCAAATCTGTGGAAAATATTATTCTACACACATTTTGCTGCAGAGAAAGCATCAGAAGTGCAAAAACTGCAAAATCCCACGATGCCCCAGGCAAGACTTGATATCATCTTTTGCCAGCTATAACTACGGCCCTTAAAAAGACCCAACTTTCCACGAAAAGTAGGGATTTTTTTAAAAACCCCTTCACAAGAAATTTATGGGCCCGCAATCAGACACAGAAAAGTGTTGTTATAATCTAATCCAGTAGCAGTGCAGAAACTTGCTATAAATGACTATATCTCCGGGGATAACCCCAACCTCCCCCCCCACCCCCCTACTTTCCCAAATCCTCAGGTTTTTTAAAGGGGAGAATCTCTTTTAGCTTGAAAAGGGCCACATCTTTGGAAACATGAGTCGGTGCTCTAATAACTTTAACCTCTTTTTTTCCCCGTTTTTTAGTTAAAAGAATCTGGGAAAAAGGGAGAAAAGCAATCTCGCTTGCCGCGATTGGGCCCATCTAGCCAAGTGGTGCAGTAGAGGGAAAGACAACAAGCGAGTGTAAAAAGGAAGAGGCAAGGGAATGTCCTGGTAAATGCTGTCTGAAAAGCGACACTGCTGTTCCCGTGTGCACGCAATTTGCTAAACGGGTATAGGGAGCGGCACTTGATAAACCCATTACTTTAGGTTTGGGGAGAAAGTGAGACCCCGGCGTTAAGCCTAGCGTTATTGCCCGTAAGCAGCTTTACTTGTAGACCCTCAGAACACGCACCACTTAGATTTTACGGACCCGACTTAAACTCTATTGCCTTCCCGCCTTTTTAAAAATCCTCTACAAACTAAAACCCCGCGCGCGCGGGACGCAGCACACACACACACACACCACACACACACACCCACCCCACACACACACACACACAAACAGATACGCAAAAAAAAAAACAACATCATACCCCACACACGCACACACACACACCCACACAACACACACAAAACACCCAAACTAAAGCACACACAACACACCACACACACACACACACACACACACACCACACACACCACACATACACAACACCCCCACATACACAACACCACCAAAACAAACAGAAGCCCTGACAGAAAATAACCGAGCAGACGAACAGACCTACAACAACAGAGACAGGGCAATGCCCCCTCTTCTCCTTGATTGAAACTGAAGGTAAGCAGTGTCTGAAGGTGTATTTTTCCCTTTTCCCGTGGAAACCTCAGGTTTGATGGATTTCAACCCCTTCCCTTTCCCCCTTTTCCTTCTACTCACTAGGCCTACTCTAAACCTCTCACCCCTGACAAAACACATCTTCACCTCTTCACTTAGGCTGCGGCCAAGGGGAACCCCCCCTTTTTGACCCCCGTCAAAACGACGGGCCCCGGGGAAAAAGCTGCCCGGTGAATTACTCTGTGACGTCACTGAAAACGGCTGTGCGGGGCATAGTTTGACCCCCCGGCCCCCGGGCCCCGGGCCCCGGGCCCCTCTTTTAACCCTCGTTTTGACGTTTTGAGCAACACGCCGTTGCCGGGTCGACGAAAGGAAAATAATCAAAAAAAAATTAAATTTATGGTGCTTCAAAAATTCTGACTACACAAACTAGTAAATTGACCCTTTCCCGATTACATTCCAATGTTTTAATAAAAGTTTTGGGGGCAGATTTTACGTAAAAACACTTTTTTATGTCCGAACTATTTTCTGTCGATTTCCGTCACCGTGGCAGCCTCATTTTTGCGTCACTCGCAGTCTCGGGGTGACCATATTGTCAAAAGAGACGGGCCCGGGTTGACTATGGCCGCTTTGACGGATCCGTTCTACCGTCAAAGAGACTGGCTCGTCAAAACAACGGTATGGCCGGGTTTACTAATGGCCGTAGCTAAGGCCATCACCTAGTCCTTTGGACCGTGGGGGTTCCGATGAAGATTTGTAACCAGCTTCCTCCACTCTCTGTGGTACTCTGCTTTCCTTAACAAATCGTTTCACCCAAGGCCAATCCACTCTCTGATGTTGTCTTCCCATCGTTTTCTCTGTCTGCCTCTTTGTCTCACTTCTTGTAACATTCCCTGTATGACAATCTTGGCCAGTCCCGGATGTTCGTGGGTTGTGTCCATACCACTCCAGTTTGCGTTTTTTCACGAGAGAGAGAGAGAGAGAGAGAGAGAAGAGAGAGAGAGGAGAGAGAGAGAGAGAGAGAGAGAGGAGAGAGAGAGAGAAAGAGAGAGAGAGAGAGAATGCGACAAAAGAAACAGACGCACGCTTACACACACACACACACACACACACACACACACTTACACACACACACACACACGACACACACACACACACACACACACACACACACACACACACACACACACACACACACACACACACACAGATAAGTGCCAGCTGTGTCGAGTCTGACTTCCTGCATTGTCAGAGGACTAATGGACTTTTCGCTGCTAGTCCATTCAGAGGTGGCTAATTTTGACTGACAATAGATTCCACCACCACCCTCCCACCTAGTACCACCCTATCTCTCTTCTCTCTCCCTCCCTCTCCTTCCTTCCCTTCCTCCATCAAGGCAGTCAGTGACAAATAAAAGGACATTGTTACCCTGTCTGTCCATTTAGTTTTAGCCATCGTCAGAAACAGAAACTGATATACATTTCCTTTCACTCTCTGTAGGTATCTCTGGATGCTTTTTTGTTTCGTTCCATAATTAGGGGTTTACCTTAGTGATATGTGTGTCCGCAGACATTTTTTGTTGTGGTTGTTGCGTTTTTTTCTCTCCAGCAGTCTTTTCCTGAATGGTAAAGAGATACCTTAATGGTGAGCAGAGAGTAATTATATGAAAACATCTTATCATTGATGAATCTCATAGTCCACTGACGTACAGATACAGACACAGACACACAGAAAAACGCCAAAGAGACTTCCTCTCTCTGTCTCTGTCTCTGTCTCGTCTCTGTCTCTGTCTCTCTCTCTCTCATCTCTCATCACTCCCCATCTCTCTCTCTCTCTCTCTCGGTCTCGTTCACTTACCTCTCTTCTCCTCTCCTCTCAGCTCTCTCCTCTCTCTCTCTCTCTCTCTCACGCACACAACACTCTGTCTCTGTCTCTGTCTGGTTCCCTGTCTGTCTGTCCCTTTGTCTGTCTGTCTGCTGTGTCTCTCTCTTTCACTCTCTCTCTCTCCCCTCCCCTCACTCTCTCTCCTCTCATCTCCCTCTCTCATCCTCTCTCTCTCTCTCTCTCTCCTCTCTCTCTCCCCAATCTCCCCCTCTCTCTCTCTCTCTCTCTTCTCTCTCATCTTCTCTCTCTTCCTCTCTCTCTCTCTCTCGTCACTCCTCTCTCCTCTCTCTTCATCTCCTCTCTCACCTCCCTCTCTCTCTCTCTTCTCCTTTCTCTCTCTCTCAATCTCTCACTCCTCTTCTCTTCCCTTCTCCTCTCTCTTCCTCTCCTCTCTCTCCTCTTTGTCCTTCTCTCTCTCCCTCATCTTCTCTCCATCCCTCCTCTCTCGTTCTCCTCTCTCTCTCTCTCCTCTCATCGCTCTCGCTCTCTCTCTCTCTCCAAATCTTACAAGGACGCCTTAGCAAATTTTGGCTGGTATACTTCAAATCCCGCATATCCTACATCATCACCTGGGTTTTCTGCTTGTCAATAAAAGAAAAAAAATAACATCAGTCCCCTGCCTACATTAACTCAACCCCCTTCCTTTATGTGCAGACACATTTAAAGCTGTCCTGGGCTTACCCCATAAGCTTCTGACAGGAAAAACTGTGGTCACCCCTTGTTGCTGATGTCAGTGTCCCAGAAACTGGGAATCAGCCACAGTTTTCGGGTTTATTCAAAATTCAAGTCCATAATTAAAAAAAAGGGAAACTGATAATTAAATCCCATTACAATATAACGTATATAATTATAGAAAACATAAAGTTATGTATACATAATATGTATATTATTACAGATATAAAACTGTAATTTATAAAAGTATATATAAAGAATATATTTTATATATTTTAACATATATATATATATAATATAGACATCATCTGTTTGTATTTGTGGTGTGTGTGTGTGTGTGTGTGTGTTGTGTGTGTGTGTGTGGTTTGTGTGTGTGTGTGTAACACGAGTGAGTGAGTGTGTGTATGTGTGTGTGTGGTGTGTGTGTTTTGTGCGTGTGTGTGTGTGGTGGTGTGTGTGTGTGTGTGTGTGTGTGTGTGTGCGAGTGTGTGTGGGGGTGTGTGTGTGTGTGGTTGGCGCGCGCGCACACACAAACGCCGACGTGGGAATACACACACACCACACATACACACACACACACACACACATCACACACACACACACACACACACACACACACACACACACACACACACACACACACACGGGAGTATTAAACCGTGGCTGGCTCAGTTATCAGCGTTGAGGTGTTTGTTTTGAAGCAGCAAGAGACAGTTAATCGTATTCCAGAGAGGTTTCTCACTCTCAACCCAATAAACCAGGCCAGTGCAGCGGACAGTTTTACGGCAAAAAAAGTCGGGGTCAAGTGTGTAAAGGGGGTCTCTCCTTTTACATCTCTTCTGCCTCTCTCTTTAGTGCCTGGCTTTGCATGACAATATGTCGTTTGCTCCGGATTCTCGGGTGTGCTATCATTTTTCTGAAGTTTAAACCTTTTTTTTCTGAACAATTTTTGCGCTTTCTTTTTTTTTTTCCCCTCTCAACTTATTGCAACTTCCTTATTGCCGTCTTTTCAGCACTCTGCTTGTTTTAGTCTTGTTCTTCTCTTGTGTATTCAGAGTGCTTGTTGTTGCTGTTATTGGAATTGATATTGGTGGTGATGGTGGTGGAAGTCTCTTTGTTGTTTTTTGTTGTTGTGTTGTTGTTTGTGTTGTTGTTGTTGTTGTTGTTCTGCTTCGTCTTCTTCTTCTTTCTATCTTCTTCTTCTCTTCTTCTTCTTCTTCTTCTTCTTCTTCTTCTTCTTCTTCTTCTTCTTCTTCTTCCTACTCCTCGTCCTATCTTTAACATATCTACTTTGCTACCATTTTTCCCCGTTTACTTTTGTTTTGGAGTGCAAAATAAGTGTATCGCCTCATGTGCATTTCCTTAACTATAATAGTTTTAGTATTATTTTTGGCTAAAAAAAATCACGACGGAAAGGATGTTTTTCAATAGGCTGGTGTGCATGTATACACTTAAACACACACACACGTGCACACACACACGTCCACTACACACAACAACAAACCAAACAAACAAACAAACAAACAAACAAACTAACAAACTGATGAAATCAAGCAAAGCAAGACACATTAACCGAGATACACACACAGGAGATAACATAAAACTCTCAACAAACGCGAAATTATAAAACTTTGAAGTGCATTATGGCAGTTTGTTGTAAAGTTCCAGCAAATGAAAAATCATATTTCTTCAATACCTTTTTAGCAGCATGAACTCCCCAGACATGTGATCCTCTGTGGAATCCAAACCTTCGCCAGGTTATCAACATTTTAGTAATTGCTCCTGGAGAAAACAGGAAAAGTAAAAGAAAACTACCCCTAGACAATGTGGGAAAACTCGGGAAATGCCATCAAAGACGCAGTTGCACTCAGAAAAAAAACAAAAAAACATACCCTTGTCCACCCCAACTTTAAATTGTTAAGCTTTTCCATTTGCTGCAGTTCATCTGCTCCTAGGTAAATTCGTGTGTACTCAAGATGAAGGACGCATATAGTGAGGTGGTTGAGACTGTTCGCTTATAATCTCCTAGGTCCATAAAGCTGTGGGGTTTGAATCCTCTGCGGCGTCTGGTGAATTCAAGCAAGGGTAAATTGTTACAATCTTTTAGGTCAACTTAAGATCAGACCTGCTATTGCCTACATTCTTTCGTGTATAATTTATAACACAAGCAGAGTTTAACTATGCAGTTAAAGATTTTTGCAACCAGCTTCCTCCACTCTCCACAGTCCTCCGCCCTCCGTAGTCAGATCGCTCCACCCAAGGCCTGTCCAACCTCTGATGTTGTCTTCTCACCGGTTTCCTCTGTCTGCCTCTTCGTCTCCCTCCCCATACTGTTTCCTGTAAAATAGTCTCGCCAGTCCAGATGATCTTGTGACGTAACCCTACTACTTAATCCTCAGTTTTTTTTTCACAGAAGTTTAGAAGCTCCAAACTGAATATTAGCTATATCATTTAGAATCTTCAGCAGTCAATTCAAGGTTTCAAAAAATGCGTTTTGCGTGAAACAGCCAGGCAGACAGTAGTAGAAGAAGTGTGTTTCTAGAATCCATAAGGTAAACTGTTCAGAATGTGTTCATCATGGCCCATGCCAGCC
>JASPKP010001376.1:15000-22500 GCA_030674155.1 Stramonita haemastoma
TTCATAACAAACTAGCTTCAACCATAAACTGAACACATTGTATCTTGAAAAATATCCCCACACTTCCCTTTGCCCTTAAGAAAACAAATTGAAATTGATAATCTAAGAGCACACCTACAAAGAATACGCCTGTCAGGTTTTGTTTGATTGTTTGTGTTGTTTCATTTTTGAGAGGGGGTAGGAGGTTTGGTTTTGTTTCAATCTGTTTTTTACCATTTTCATTTGTATTCTGTCATGTTTTCAAAGGCTGATAATGTCCATTTATTGCAATGAACACCCCAGACAACAACAACACTCACCTGTGGTTCAGTAGACATTTGTACCTGAATTATTGACTTCCCAAAGTGGATCAGAAAGATAAGCTCTCTCCTCTAATGCTCCATTAGCTGCCCCAGAGAGTGGGCTGATGGGGCCAAAGGGACGTAACCTGGTCAATGAGAGACTGGTTTCCCTCCCTTTCAGCCAGGTGGTCACCCCATGATTACACTGTTTTGCCGCTTTCTTGGTGTGCCTGTGTGTCTCTGTTTGTTTGTCTATGTGTCTGGTTATTTTTTTTGGTTTTTGTTTTCCTTGTTGTGTTTCTATTTACTTTTTTTTATTTATTTATTTACTCTTTTATTTTGAGGATAATAGAATAAGCACTCATGTGTTTTTTCTACATTCAGTTCCCATGTGTATACAGTTTGTAAATTTTGTTATCGGTTCCCACTGGCACACTATGGCCTACTCTTGTGAAAAGTGGAACAGGACCTTGTTCTGCTGCATTCATACTCAGTTTAGAGTCTCATCTCATCCGAGGGACATTTTTTACAAAACATTTGAGAAACAAAAACAATCTTGAAATATGCAATTCCAATGGAAGACATTTGAATATAGACCTTCGCACTTAGCTCATGGTAATAATTAACAGTTTTTCTCTTTGACAAGAATGTAGATTATCATCTCAGAGAGTTTTAAAAGATGATGACCCATTCACTGTTACAACATGTCACAAAAAAATAACAAAAAGCCAAGATGAGCATAATGGAGAGGCCAGCTATTTATGCTTAAGTTGGGCTTGAAATGTAATTTTCTACCAAACGAGCTCTCATAAGTTAGCCAAACAAGTGATCAAAAACCCATGAAATAAATCATTCATGAACCCAACCCATACCCTAGATATGCATCCATGCAAAAAACAAAATTGATCACTCAAGTAACTCTTTATATTCATAGCGTTTGTTGTAACGAGATTGTATGGACATGTTGGCGTCGTACATGAATCATTGCACGGAATGATGAGGGGCTTTCTCTATGCCTGCGTGGTTCCAATGGCACCATCATTATGTAATCAAGCACATGTACGTGCTCTCTGCTTCTGTCTGTCTATCTGCATGTCTCTTTGTGTGTATGGGTGTCTAATTGTTTGTGTCTATGTTTGTTGTGCGTGTGTATGTTTGTGTACATGACTCTATGTTCATCCATGTTGTTCCATTATTTTCTGTCTTTCTCTTTTTCTCCACCTATGTATCTATGTATCTATCTACCTATCTACTTATCTATCTATCTAGCCATCTATCTATCTACCCATCTATCTACCTATCTATCTATCTATCTATCTATCTATCTATCTATCTATCTATCTATCTAGCCATCTATCTACCTATCTATCTATCTAGCCATCTATCTACCTATCTATCTATCTATCTATCTATCTATCTATCTATCTATCTATCTCTCTATCTATCTATCTATCTGTCTGTCTGTCTGTCTGTCTGTCTCGTCCTCTCTCTCTCTCTCTCTCTCTCTCTCTCTCTCTCTCTCTCTCCTCTCTCTCTCTCTCTCTCTCTCTCTCCTCTCTTCTCTCCCTCTCTCTCTCTCTCTCTCCTCTCTCTCTCTCTCTCTCTCTCTCTCTCTCTCTCTCTCTCTCTCTCTCTCTCTCTCTCTCTCTCTCTCTCTCTCCTCTCTCTCTCTCTCTCTCTCCTACCTATCTATCTATCTATCTCTCGATCTCTCGAACTCTCGATCTATCGATCTATCGATCTATCTATTTTTCTAATCTATATATTCATTTATTTATCTATCTATCTTTCTTTCTATCTATGTATATATCAATGTATGTATGTATGTATGTATGTATGTATGTATGTATGTATGTATGTATGTATGTATGTATGTATGTATCTATCTATCTATCTATCCATCTATCTATCTATCTATCTATCTATCTATCTATCTATCTATCTATCTATCTATCTATCTATCTATCTATCTATCTATCTGTCTTTTTGGTTGGCTGTCTATCTATCTATCAATATAAAAAACTATCTATCTATGGGGAACGGGATGGCCTAGTGGTCAGAACATTGCGCTCGCAATTTGACGACCCGGGTTTGATTCCCGTTCGAGGAATTTTTTCTCCTGGAGTTAACATCAGTGCTGACTCCACTCTCCCCCAAAGTCCTTTGGATGAGACTATAAACCGAGGTCCCGAGTGCGAACGCTCGCAGAACATCTTGCGGACACGTCAAATCCTGTTCCGCTTTCGTAAGAGTAGGCCATCGTGTGCCGGTGGGAACAGATGACATTTGCAAAACTGCATACACGCGGGGACTGGATGTAAAAAGCACATGAGTGCTTATTCTAAGATCCTCGATATAAAAGAATAAAATAAGATAGATGAATAAATAATCTATCTATCTATCTATCTATCTATCTATCTATCTATATATCTATCTATCTATCTATCTATCTATCTATCTATCTATCTATCTATCTATCTATCTATCTATCTATCTATCTATCTCTTGTACAACAATGCTTTTACTCAAACCACCACCGATGTCCACAACAAGACAGACACGTAATGTAGGGCACTATACTACCACTTGGATGATTTGAATTAATGGAGCAAACCTCTCACCTTGCTTATGCCCTATTAGCTGACTTGGTGATGGGAATGGTAGGACCACAAGAATATAGTTATTATGATGAGGAACCATCATCCCTCTCAGATTACTGAAGCAGACAATGTCTGGGTATACTGTTTACCTGATTGTGCATTATGTCTGCCTCTATGACTGATGAAACTGTTTACTTTACAAATCCTGTTGATACGTTTCTCTGATGTATGTTGTTATGTGCCAACCTTTCTGTCTGTCGGTCTGTATCTGCCTTTGTTATGTGTCTGATGGTATTTATTTCTCTTTGTCTCTCTATCTGTCTGTTTGTTGCTTTGTCCGTGTCTCTCTGTCTCAGTCCATTTCTGTTCTCTCTGTCTCTCTCTGTCTCTCTCTGTCTCTCTCTGTCTCTGTCTCTGTCTGTCTCTGTCTCTGTCTCTGTCTCTGTCTCTCTCTCTCTCTCTCTCTCTCTCTCTCTCTCTCTCTCTCTCTCTCTCTCTCTCTCTCTCTCTCTCTCTCTCTCTCTCTCTTTCCTTCTCTTTTTCTTTCTTTCTCTCCTTTTTTTCTATTCCTCTTCCTTTTCCTCTTCCTCACACACATACACAAGCAGTCAATCAATCAATCAATCAACTAATCAACCAATCAATCAATAAACCAACCAATCAATCAAAAATGTGCTGTTATAAATAACAGTCGTTGAAAATGATCCTGTTAAAACTAGTTGAAGAAGAACAAAGTGAATGTCTGAAAGTAGATTAAATTTTGAGGTCACAATATTGAGCGAGGCAACCAAATAAGGCCTTTTAAAAAATCACAAAAATCACCCAAGAATACTGATGGTGGTGAGGAATATTATTTTCTAATTCGTAGCTCACAAAGGCCTTCTCTATTTTTTGTCTTTGTGTGTGTCTCGTTCTCTCTGTCTGTCTGTCTGTCTGTCTGTCTGTCTGTCTGTCTGTCTGTCTGTCTGTCTCTGTCTCTGTCTCTGTCTCTCTGTCTCTGTCTCTGTCTCTCTGTCTCTGTCTCTCTCTCTTTGTCTCTCTTTGTCTCTCTCTCTCTCTCTCTCTCTCTCTCTCTCTCTCTCTCTCATCTCTCTCCTCTCTCTCTCTCTCTCTCTCTCTCTCTCTCTTCTTTCTCTCTCTCTCTCTGTTTTTCAATATCTCTGTCTCTGTTTCTCTCACTCTCGTGTGTGTGTGTGTGTGTGTGTGTGTGTGTGTGTGTGTGTGTGTGTGTGTGTGTGTGTGTGTGTGTGTGTGTGTGTGTGTGTGTGTGTGTGTGTCTGTGTGTGTGTCTGTGTGTGTGTGTCTGTCTGTCTGTCTGTCTGTCTGTCTGTGCGTGCGTGCGTCTGCGTGCGTGTTTGTGTACGTGCGTGCGTGCGTGCGTGCGTGCCTGCGTGCGTGCGGTGTGTGTGTGTGTGTGTGGTGTGTGTGTGTGTGTGTGTGTGTGTGTGTGTGTGTGTGTGTGTGTGTGTGTGTGTGTGTGTGTGTGTGTGTGTGTTGTGTGTAAAATGCCTTCTCTAAGCTGTGTGATCAAGCAAGGTTTCCTTTTCACAGCTACAGAGTGAAGAGCCGACAACTTGACCGAGATAATTATGTTTGTTGTCTTCTCATTGTGTTTGTTGTTGTTGTTGCTATTGCTGTCGCTCCTGCTGTTGTTGTTGGTTTAATCTGTTAAGCGGCTATTTGTTTACCAAATTCCATCTCTCTTTTTGGGGGGACGGGATAGCCTAGTGGTCAGAACATTGCGCTCACAATTTGACGATCCGAATATGATTCCCGTTTGAGGGGATTTTTACCCCTGAGTTAACATCAGTGCTGACTCCACTCTCACCAAAAGTCCTTCGGATGAGACTGTAAACTGAGGCCCTGTGTGCGAACGTACGCAAAATATCTTCCGCACACGTTAAATCCTGTTTCGCTTTTCGTAAGAGTAGGAGGCCATTGTGTGTCAGTAAGAACAAAGGACCAGATTTATAAAACTGAATACACACGGGGACGGGATGTAAACAGCACATGAGTGCTTATTACATTATTTTCGATATAAAGGAACAAATAACCGGATAAATAAATAATAAATAAATAAAAATAAATACAATCATCACATGGTCTATCACATCATTCCCAGTAGACTCGTTTGAAGGACAGAGACCTTTTTCTGGTGGAAAAGAGAAATGCATGGACTTGTGGTGTTTGCAAGCTTACTACTGGTTTGCAGGTGTTTTATTAAAGTTGTGTTCACGTGTCTTTTGTTGGCCTGCCTGACTGTTTGTTGGAGGTCCTGTATTAGTGTTACTATGTTCCTGTTATGACTGATTATCCATCTGTCTGTGTTTAGTTGACTTTCATGTTGGGATATGGTCTAACAGATACACAGTATCTTACCCCGCTATCAGCGCGCTGTTTTTGTGGGTTTAATAAAATGTTTTTCATCCCCTCCAACTATCCCAAAAGGGCCTACTCTTCCTCATGTCACGATTGTTTTTAACATGTGTGCAATAATTATATTTTGAGTGCGTTAGCAAACGAGGCCTCATTTAATTTCAGAAAGAAAACAAGAAATGATAATGACAGACTTGTTTATATCAGAACACGAAAAAAGTACAAACAGTTATTAAAATCCAAACAGCATGCCTTAAATAGAGAGTATATGTTATTTCGATTAAAAAATATAAATAAAACCCTGTCAAATACAAAGACAATTTCAACAAAACCTTTCAAAGCATAAACATGTTGATGATGTACATCTTGGCCTCTTGCCAAGATAGATAACTAGCAATGCCGTAAGCCAGGGTCCGGATCCTGATTGAGCATCAGGACTCAAAATATCTGGTCAGAACTACTACCCATCCCAGGGGAAATAACCCTCTCACTAATATCGAGTAGTGACGCGAACACGTGCACTGAGATTGCCACACGGGCACACGTCTGACACTTTTAACAGAAAACATTCTACCAAACTTAACTAAAAAATGTATTAAAAAACCAAATAACTTTGCAATTAAAAAATGAAGTTTAAAAAGTTGTTCTTTCAAAACCCAGACCTTTTCAAACCAAACATTTCAACCACAGAACACAACAAGCCCTGCAACTCCTATCAAGTAAGCTGTGTATTAAAAACCAAATCGATTATTTACGAAATATTTACTCAAACTCTAGTGCAAGTCCATAATCTGGAACAGAGCCCAACGTGGCGTGTGTGTGTGTTAGGATGCTGTACACAGAAAATGGTCCTTACCCTGATGATGTGACCGTGAGGTGAACAGGTCTCCCAGGGCTCGGGTACTGGCTATCTAAATCACGGCCAGTTTCCCTTTCAGTGCCCAGGTCTCCACCGGGGACAGTGATTGTGCAATCTTTTTTTGAATGAAGTTATTACAC
Source organism: Stramonita haemastoma (assembly GCA_030674155.1). Taxonomy (NCBI): domain Eukaryota; kingdom Metazoa; phylum Mollusca; class Gastropoda; order Neogastropoda; family Muricidae; genus Stramonita; species Stramonita haemastoma. Next base: position 21,257 of record JASPKP010001376.1, read on the forward strand.
TGGGGCTGTCTGAGTGTGAGTGCTTGTCTGTCTGTTTGTGAGTGGGTTTGTCTGGTTGGTTGGTTGGTTGGTTGTTACTGTGTGTGGGGGGGGGGGGGTGTTTGTTGTGTGTCTCTGTGTATGTCTGTCTCTGTCTCTCTTTGTTTCTGTCGGTCGGTCGGTCGGTCGGTCGGTCGGTCGGTCGGTCGGTCTCTCTCTCTCTCTCTCTCTCTCTCTCTCTCTCTCTCTCTCTCTCTCTCTCTCTCTCTCTCTCTCTCTCTCCTCTCTCTCTCTCTCTCTCTCTCTCTCTCTCTCTCTCTCTCTCTCTCTCTCTCTCTCTCTTCTCTGTTTTTTTTTTATATAATGAAATGGTCTTTATCATTTGGCTATAGCGTCCGTCGTAGTGAACTGATTTGCTCTGGAAACTAAAAAAGGCAGAGGGCTCTGCACAATAGCTGTATAGCTCTTAACAAGTAATACAAATTGTATGATTTATAGTGTGAGGTCGTCATTTTCTCCGTTTGCAAGAGTGTTTTTTCTTCAGAAAACAAGACATCATTTCATCATCTATTTCAAAAGATTGGCAGCCAGTCTATCACTCATTATCAAGTGGATATCGGGGAATGGGTGTGTGTGTGGTGTGTGTGTGTGGGGGGGGTTCTAGCGTCAGGTATCTATTATTTTGTCGTCTAAAAAGGTTCATTACCACAAAAACCAGCAAGTGTCTACACACAACTAGCTCGTACATCATTGTTGTTTTATGTATGCATATCTTGGCAGAGGCGCGCGTAGAATGTCTCGCACGCTGTAAAACTATCCGTAAGTGAACAAATCATCTTGGAAATAAAGCTGAAATAAAGCTAAGGTGCCCTGAAGAGCAGCGTGGCATGCCTTTAGGATTCTATAGCTGTGGATAATAAGGTGGAGGATGGAAAATGGATCAGTGTTTTGCATTCATGGGTTTGACCGCCATGTGGTCAGTGGGACAGCGGGGAAAGTGGAAGAAGGATGCTGGTTAAATGATGATGAGGAAGAGAAGCCTCTATTGCAGCGTCCTGTCTCCACTGGGGCTATTGTTATGCAATGTACTGAATAAGCCATCTCTGTCTTTCTCTTGTTTCTATGTTTATCTGCCTTTACCCTATCTCCATGTCTTTCTGTCTCTCTCTGCCTGTCTGTATGTCTTTTCTATTTGTTTGTGCGTCCGTCTGTCTGTCTATCTCACTCTCTGTGTGTCTGTGTGTCTGTGTGTCTGTCTCTCTCTC
>JASPKP010001376.1:27500-29389 GCA_030674155.1 Stramonita haemastoma
ACACACAACACACACACACACACACACACACACACATAGAACACAACACAACACACACACACACACCATACCACAACACAACACACACAACACACACACACACACACCACCAGAGACACACACACACACACAAACACACACACACTCTCCACACACACACACACACACACACACACACACACACACACACACACACACACACACACACACACCACAACGCACGCATGCACACACGCACACACACACCCAACACACCTAACATACACACACGCACGCACACACACATATACACACACATACACACACATACACACACACGCACCCCCCCACACACACACACGCGCACCCCCCCCCCCCCACACACACACACACACACACCCCAACACACACACACCAGACAAACAAAAACCCAGTCTAAACCCTCTAACGCCTCTTATAGTGTCACCTGTATTGTCACAGCATTTCCATCAGTTGGCTTGATGCAATGTTGCCCTTCATGCTGACAGGAAAGCTGCTGAAGCAGACAAATAACTGACGCCTGTCTGGCTGCTGCTTCTGCCCTTGCCTAATGACCTGCACGGCAATTATTTGCTTGGTTATCTTGCTCATGAAACACAATGAAGTCCCTTTGGTTTTGCTGCAAAGTGTTGTTTTTGCAATGTAGCCAACACTTCTATTTCTTAATCTATAAAATTGTTTGCTTTTTTGTTTTTATTGATGACGTTTCTGAATGGAGAGGTTATTTAATTGTCTTTTGAATGGTTAGATTGAATGAATAATTTGATAGCAACAAAATGAAGTTCTACATTGAAGCTGTTTTATTTATTTCTATTTATTTATTTGTAGTCTATTTATTTATTCTTGTTTATCAAGGATAATGGAATAAGCATTCATGTGCTTTTTTACATCCTGTGTGTATACATTTTTTTAAAATATTGTCATCTGTTCCCACCGGCACACATTGGCCTACTCTTACGAAAAGCAGAAAAGGATTTAACGTGTGCGTAAGATGTTCTGCGTGCGTTCCATATGGGGCCTCATTTTAAAGTCTCATCCAAAGGCTTTTGGGGAGAGTGGAGTCAGCCCTGATGTTAACTCCAGGGGAAAAATCCCCTCGGGAATTGAACTCGGGTCGTCAAATTGCGAGATCAATGTTCTGACCACTAGACTATTCCTTCCCCTGCGGAGTAAAGCAGTCAGCTGCAAATAAAGCCACAATTTAACTGAATAGCTTGATTTTGTTGCAGGATTTTTTATTCAGCATTTATGTGGATTTTTTCAATTCATGAAATTGGTTTGCTTATCTAATTAATATCATGACTGAAAAAAAGAAATTATCTGATTAATTACTGTATAGTTGGCAGGAATGAAACAAAATTGATTGGTGAAAAAAACATTTTCCTGATGTATTTAAATTCAAATTCAAAATACTTTATTATCTCTAAAACAGAGAAATTCCAGTGGGTTACAAGCCATATATAAGAACAAAAACCACGTAAAAATACAGTAAGGAGGTCAGTTGCAAATAAAATGATTAATAATATAAACAATAATGAAAACATGCATTAGGATGAGAAAATATATTATGTTGCCACACTAGATTGATTGAGTCCAAAATTAGATAACTACAAAAACATTCAGTCATGATTGATATCATAACGAAAGAAGTTTTATGATTATCTGTTATATAGATGGCAGGAAAAAAATGAAAAAAAGTTATTGGTGAACAAATATTTTCCGGATGTAGTAAAGAGGTCAGCTGCAAATGAACTGATTAATAGGATAAACAATAATGAAAACATTCATAAGAATGAGAAAATACGTTAACAAAATAGATTGATTGATCTCAACAAATTAGATAACTACAAAAACATTAGTCCTTTGATGAT
>JASPKP010001377.1:0-2500 GCA_030674155.1 Stramonita haemastoma
GTGGGGGCAGGGGGGGGGGGGGGGGGGTGGGGGGCGAGTTCCCTCAGTCAAGCGAACAAAGTGTTTTGGAAAGGGTCAGAAAAACAGCCACCGGCAGTAACTCGATCTTCGACTGAACCACCCCTCCCTTCTGGAAACAAGGTTAGTGAGTTTGAACTGTGCTTGCCTTCTTTGTGTGCTTTATCTTGAAATGAAGCATGATAACTTTAAAGCAGGAAACATAAAGGAAAAGTTGTTACACTGGAATGAATTAACTTCTGACCCTGATGTACTTGAAAACAGTTGGGGAGGAATTAAAATCACTTTTGATGATAGCCCAGTATCAAGCAAAGCTCGCAAAGCTGTAGTACAATAAATGATTTCGGTGCGCTCTCTCCTCTCTCTCTCTCTCTCTCTCTCTTCTCTCTCTCTCCTCTCTCTCTCTCTCTCTCTCTCTCTCTCTCACTCTGTCTGTCTGTCTGTCTGTCTGTCTGTCTGTCTGTCTGTCTGTCTGTCTGTCTGTCTGTCTGTCTGTCTGTCTTGTCTTCTCTCTCTCTCTCTCTCTCTCTCTCTCTCTCTCTCTCTCTCTCTCTCTCTCTCTCTCTCTCTTCTCTCTCTCTCTCTCTCTCCTTACAGTTCTGAAGTATTAAGTTACATAATTGGTTGTTACAAACAGAATTATGCTATGTTTTTTGTGTGTTTTTTCTCCAATTTCTTGTTTATTAGTTTGCTTTTACTAGTTTGTATCATTATAGAAGGCTGGATGTAAAAAAGCAAATGTCATGCTTACTCCTTCACCTTCAGAAAAAATATTCAATCAATCAACCAATCAATCAATCAATCAATCAATCAATTTCTCTCTCTCTCTCTCTCTCTCTCTCTCTCTTCTCTCTCTCTCTCTCTCTCTCTCTCTCTCTCTCTCTCTCTCTCTCTCTCTCTCTCTCCAGTGCCTAACACTGTCTTATTTCTTGTCTGTTGTTTGCTACTCAGTATAGTTTCTTGCTCTTGGTATTAGGATCATTATTATAGTTGTTTTTTAGTTTTAAAGAATTTTTTTTATATCTTGATCTTACCCCTGATAAGGGCGGGGACTGGATGTAAAAAAAAGACATGACAGCTTATCCATTATTCTCTGAATAAAAGAATTTGCCTTGTGCCTTGCCTTTACTCCCCGGTTCACCCCACCCACCCCCATCTCTCACCATAGTGCTGAACACCATTATTATTATTATTATTATTATTATTATTATTATTATTATCATCATGGTCTCTCCCAGACCAGCCCTCCCTCCCTCCCTTACTCCCCCTTCCACCCCCCACCCACCCCCTTCTCTCTCTAAAGTGCTGAACACCATTAGACCTATATTTTTTATTATTAGGGCCAATATATTATGGTCTCCCCCAGACCAGCCCTCCCTCCCCCCTCTTCCTTCCCTCATCCCACCCTCCCCCCTTCCCTGATCTTCCCCCCTCCCCCCTCTTCCTAACCTAGATTTAACTAGGATAAACACCACCACCACCACCCTCCTCCTCTTCCTCCAACCCCTACACCATTTGCCTGTCTCTGGTCTGAATAGAGGTGTCTTTTTTTCTTCTTTTTTCATGTCTTTTTTTTTGGCTACCCGTTTTTCTTTCTTCCTTTCCCTTTTTTTTTTTTTTTTTTTTTTTTTTTTGGGGGGGGGGGGGGGGGGTCGTTTGGTTTTAGTGGGTGTTAGGGTGGGGTGTGGGAGGTTCTGTCAGTTGGTATTTGTGTTGTGTTTGTCAGCAGTGTTTATTTTTTTTGTTTAAGAAAGGAATGAAAGACTTTTAAAAAATATATTGTAATAGGGGTGTATTTGGCCAATTGAATTATGGGTCATTCTCAGAAACATGTGAGGCATGATAGTGACCTACTTTACACATCTGCCATTTGGCTGAATTAAGTTTTTAAAATTGTGGTGAATGCTGTTTACTGGTTGTGGTTAATTTAAAAAAATAAAATTTAAATGTTTTTATGACCATTTGTGTTTTTTGCTTTTAAATATTGTGAATTTATTTCACCAAATTGCTCATTCCAACATGGCGGATTTGTGACATTTTGGTGCATACTTTATTCAGATTGTTCTTCTGACTTGAAAGACTGCTAATTTGAAACACAACTTGTATTAAAGTAATGCCCAGATGTTGTTTCAAGTTTCCCTAGAAGAAAAATTGTACTTTCTTTGTCATGGACATTAAATAGAGGGCAGATTAAAAGCTTGTTGCGGTTGTGACGTTGGTTTCCCAAAGTAGGCCCAATTTTAACAATTTACTCACAAAGAACTATATGTTATCATCAACACATTATAGCCACAAGGGATGAATTAAACTGTTAACAGTATAAAGAAAACATTGTTTTTGATCAGCTGGAGCTCCTATCCTCGTAAATTGCTTGAAACCCCAGATGACCAACATGGTTTCCCTTTTTTCATGTCACAACCAAACGATGTAAATCTGTTGCAAAATCCGGCACATTCTTTCACTGACCGAGATTTTCAGGTAG
>JASPKP010001377.1:10000-15000 GCA_030674155.1 Stramonita haemastoma
TATAACGTACACAATTTATATTGAGAGAGAGAGAGGGAACTCGAACTCGAAATTTTAATGAGGGTAATTGGATAAGCCAGAGGCTTCTTTACACCAGGTTCTCATGGGACAAAATGAAAAAAAATTCAATGAATTAATAAAGAAGTGAATGTAAGATACCAAGGAGACCAATCATTCATCTTGCCGTTCAATAATTGATAAATCAGGAAATCCATGAAAAACATGCATAAGTGAATTGTTACGTTATTGGTTCTGAGGAACAAACTGTTTTGAAGACACTCCAGTGAACGTATAACGCTGACTGAAGTGCCAAGAGTTGCTCCCCTACCTCTCGGGAATCACATCTAACAGAGCACACACGACTCGGAGATCATGTTATATTTCTTTTATTCAACTAATCTACTTCAAAACAGTATTGTTTCCAGTACAAAAAAAATCCAATAAAAACAAACAAGAAAACTCCTTTCTAACATCACCACGGATTTAACCAAAACTCTGTTACTACGCTCATTAAACACAAATTTCAACCGCTAATCACTTTCACAGTTCTCATAACTTTACTTCTATTCCTTCAATTTTTCTCCCCTTCTTCTAGAAAAAAAAACCCCTAAATCTACAGTAGTCCAGTCAAATAAGCCCCATATTTGGCCGAACCTTAAACAAACTGCTTCGAAAGCAAACTCAACTGATTCGGTATCGTCAGACATCCACGGATAACATATCAAAAATCTAAAAGAATATATGGTTCAACGAATTAGATATTTCACTTCAAATGAGGTACCCCCTCACTGAATTCCTGTGACTAAAAAAATTATGACAAACTACTATTGTGACTATGATTTTGACAAAATAATCATTAGAACAACTATATACAATCACTGACAGGTCATAGATGTTTTTTAAAACAAAATTAGGCAGGAAATTCATCAATTTTGTACATTTTGGGGACAAAAATAGTTAATATTCTTTGCTGATTTGAACAAAATGCTTATATTTTTCCCATTTGTATGTGTTTCATACACGATTAATAAAACATGTTTGTTTTTTTTTTTTTTTTTTTTTTTTTTGCTGCCTCGTCTTCTGTGACGTTCCCGTACTGCTGTTCCCACGCCGCTCATTTCAATCTCCCCGCCACAGCCATACCCAGATTCGTTGTGTTTCACCCCCGGGGTCGGGAGTCCACAGGGAGCTTATCAATATTAGGCCGCCGCGGGGCCACCAGCCAGAGGGGCCCTGCACTTCTGCTGGGTCACTTTGGTGGTGTTCAGTGGTGCCTGTTCTGAGCTAACATACGCAGGACACCACCTACTAAGCCCCCTACTAACGACAGTATTAGCTCAGTCGCGGAGCCAGACTGAGTGAGTCACCCACCCAAGGTGGCGACCACCACAACGTCCCTCCAACGACCGCCTCCCCACGAACCCCCAACCCCAAAGGCTTTGACACAAATTCACCACAGGCACAGAAGCGTATGGGGAAACCGAATCTGAGGTCACCATGTGACCAGAGCAACGGAGGCCACCGAATCAGAGGCAATTTTTATTATTGCATGATGATCAATGATGATGAGGATGATGTAATGATGCTGCTGTGGAGGTGCAACCGCTTTGAGACTACTTGACAGGGTTGTTCTCTACGCTTACTGTCATAATATATCCCGGCGTCAACCAGGCCCGAGAGATACAGACACCTGCAGTGTTGGTCAGGTAATTTGAGCAACACTCTCAAATTCGCATCCGTAAAGTGGATGAAGCTCGACTGTGTGGTCCCAGTCTCCCCACTGAGCCCACAGCACACTCACTCTGGGTAGGAGCCGGCCGGAGCCCGAAAAAATCCCTATGACTTATGGGATTCGAACCCGCGACCTTCCAGTCCGGAATCCACGGCGCTAACCACTGCGCCATGGCGGCTGGTAATAAAACATGTTTATCATAGAAAGCTAGTATGACCACTTCTGTAAATAAAAAACCAAGAACAGTTGCAATCAACAAATAATTTAAAAAGATATTGCTTGTTTTCTACCCCTACCCCCTAAATTTTTAGAGACCCCGTATTCTAAGCCGAACTCCTAGTTTTGCCTGTATCCGTGACAGTTGTTTCTGCACAGTGGTGGGACAAATCTATTATATAAACAATAGAAGATTGTTGATTAAGACTACTATTTCTTTGAGATTTGAGTATTGTTTATTATCATTATTATCAATGATATTATAATTATAGAATCTATATGGCGCTAGATCTATATTAAAACAATTTTTTAAAATTCTTTTAAATCGAGGATAATAGAATAAGCAGTCATGTGCTTTTTTACATTCAGTCCCCGTGTGTATGCAGTTTTTGTAAATCGTGTCATCTGTTCCCACAGGAACACAATGGCCTACTCTTACGAAAAGCGGAACAGGATTTAACATGTGCACAAGATGTTCTGCATGCGTTCGCACCTGGGCCTCGGTTTATAGTCTCATCCGAAGGACTTTTGGGGAGAGTGGAGTTAGCACTGATGTCAACTCCAGAGGAAAAATCCCCTCGACCGGGAATCGAACCCTGGACGTCAAATTGCGAGCGCAGTGTTCTGACCACTAGGTTATCCCTCCCCCCATCTTGGGAAAACAAATCAAACCCTTGCATTCAACCTATTCTTGAACATAATACCAACCACAAATGGTGCTAACAAATTTTACGCACGTGCGCACATGCGCGAGCGCGTATACGTATGAGACTGTAATACACTTTGGTGAAGTGATGGCGATTTCGGCTGTTGTCGCGTTTTCTTATGGAATTTTCAGAAAAGGAAATTGTGCTGTTGGTACAACCTTGTATCATACTTCAAAAACTAACACTAAGATGGAAGTCACACACTGGCCGAATCATGCTGTGTTAGGTTTAGTCTGGTGATGGGATATCATGGTAAACCAGGATCCATGGCATGTAGTATGCAGGAGCTGTGAAGATGGTGTTGAGGGTAGCATCCGTGAGAAAGTATGCTCGAACAGCACGGGAGTAAGACTTCCCACTCATAATAATTATGAGAAATAGCATTTGAGGTGTACACATGTTCATACCCTTTCAGTACATGTCCAGTGGTTCCTAGGAAACTCATCTGAGTGTGGAAGTATCCCAGCTGAAGGACAACAGATCTGATGAAACTGTCAGAGGGATCACTATTTATAATTGCCTGGGCTTCCATGTAGAAAGTTACCACATACATCACTGCAAACTTTTGTACTTGATTGGAGATGAAGATCAAAGTAAAGTAGATGCATGATGTATGAACTCATAGCAGTCATGGGCAGGAAAAACACCTGACTTCCCTGGGTGCACGCCATCATGAGGTGCTTGCATCAACCTATGCCCTGATGGTTGAGAAGACTTCGGGGGCCAAGATATCTTTCAAGGTGTATCAAGATATGCAGTATTATCAACAGCAGCTATGTCCGAAATGCTCTTGAAACACAAAGAACCCAGTGTGTTCCAGTCAGATCTGCAACGAAACGTTGTTGTTTTCTTTTACATTCCTAACATAATGTATCTGGATAATGTAGATATATAAGGTTATTTTCTTCATAAGTATTTGCAGTAAACTTGACTTTCACTCTGAAATTTTGCAAAATAAAATTTTATAATTTACCTTTATCAAGAATTACAACAGGGATTAGCGTAGGCTTGAACTGCAGATTGCACTGTCTCTTTGTAACTTGTAAGTAAGAATTAATGCAGTTCATACCACAAACCACTATTTATTCACTCGCCTCCTTACAGTCTCAGAATTTGTATAATTATGTGACTGTCTCATAACCACACTTACCAAAAAATATACTTCTTGTCACAATAGAATTATTTATGTAAAGTTCAGGCTGATTTATCCAATGAGATTTTGTTAGCAGTACCGTGCCACACATAGTTCTGTCTGCCTGTACACTTGTATAATCATATTTTTACTTGGAGTAATTGTTTTGTTGTTGAGGGGTTGTTTACATGCACAAGATTTAACATACCTTATTTCTCAAGTGCACTGGATTCCCTGTTGTTCATCTTTTTTTCCCTGGATACCCTCCTGTTCTTTTTTGCTTCCATTCCATGAAAAGAGCCACCCCATCTAAAATGAGCTGAGTTGTGGTCTGCATTGTCTGTTACAAACTGAAGAGTTTTTCCTTCTGTGATTTGGGAAATGCTCGCACCTTGGCTGACAGCTGCATTGAGATAGAGTTTCTGTATATTACGTATGAAGAACAGAATGTAAGTCTGTTCAGTGTGTTCAAGGAAAATCTGGATCCAAATGTTTTGTGCATCTGTACAGCCAAATGAACTTGAAGTGGAGCAGTGTATGCTTTTGGTCTTGTAGCCTACACAAGGCACTGACAAATAGATGTGGTTTTCAGTTCTGTACTTATCCATGAAGACTCAAGGGCAAAAAACTGCACTGTAAATTCTTAGACAGTTGGCTAGAGTCATGTACTCATCTTTGTTGCAACATATGGACATAATGACACCTCATAGTAGTAGCTGCTGTTTTTATCAGGCAAATGGATTCGCAGTCACTGTCAACCTTTGTCTGTTCTTTCTAACTTGAGTAGGGTGGCAGAGACTGCTGTCTTTAGAGTCGTATAAGCTGATTTTCCGTCTGAAGCTGAGATTGCTATACTGTCACCAAAATGTCTAAGCATTTTTCTTCATGTTGATTGCACTATGCGCAGAGCCATTGTTGTCAGATTACATATAGTGGGTTAGGGTGTCTTCCATCATTCTAACAAGGTCTCAAACAGTGATGTGTTCAGCGACATTGTTTTCCAGGTAGGTAGCAATATCCTGAAATGCAGCAAAACATGTGTCATCTTTTGGTCTGCTGGCTTTCTCAATTTTTTTTCTTGTTGGTTCATGATCAGTGTCTGAAAATACTTTAGGGATATGCTTTCTGGTCTGGAAATTACAGACATTGTGGAAAGCACCATCTCTTGCGAAGCAGTCCTGTAAACATTCCAGCTTAGGTGTAACTTTCTTTG